>MU839079.1:937451-1111652 GCA_030685235.1 Copromyces sp. CBS 386.78
CGTGTAACTTATGGTTCTCGCTGATGCTTTTCTATCTATGGTAGTTATAGTTGTGTGTTTCCTACTGCCCCATGACTCCCCCCCCCCCGCCGGGCTGACCATACTAAACTCCCCGCCAAAAGGACGCAAGCACTTCATGCTCAAGTTCGTAGAGGTAAGCACCTACGCAACAGCCCCGCCCGGAGGCGCCGAAATGCCCGCCCACTTCATCTGCTGCGCAACCTTCCTCTGCTCCTTCTCCCGCTTCCTCGCCTGGCTGATACTCACCGTCGGCTCCCTGGCCTTCTCCACCGCCTGCGCCAGCGTCTCCTCCGTGACCCTCTCGAGCGCGAACCTGCCCAAATCACCCCTTCGCCACGCCTGCACGACCCAGTCGGCCGCGTTCTCCAGGTTCAGCTCCGACCCCTTTCTCAGTTTACCCGTGCGCGTCGCCACCGCTTTCAAAAACTCGTGCACGTCGTTTGTCGGCTTGCCCAGGTCGAACTTGCGCGTGTATAGCTTTGGGTCGACGAGGTTGAGGTGGTACAACAAGTAATCGGCCACCGTGACGGAGGGGATGACACCGTCCTTGACGCATCCTACTAGGGCAAGACGCATCATGTCCTCCGGGTCCGAGACGTACGGGATGAACACACCGGGCGTGTCCATGATGAAGACGCCCTCTCCCAAGCCGGCGCTGCTGGGGTCGTCGGCCGATTCGCCGGCTATGATGCGCACCGGGGTGCCGATCTTGCGGGTGACGCCCGGCGTGGAGCCGGTTTGCGCGGCCTTGGGGAGACCCATGCCCTTGGCGCGCAGCCGGTTGAGCAGCGTGGACTTGCCGCTGTTTGGCATGCCGACGACCATGGCGCGCATACCCGTCAGGGACTCGGCTTCGAGGGCGATGCGCTTGATGGCCGCGAGCAAGTCTTTGTCGTTGTTGGGCGCGTCGTTGCGGCTGCGGGCGCCGGCGGAGGTGCCGAGGAACATGACAGCCTTGGTGGTGTACGAGTTCTTGTGGAATTTTCTGAGCGTCTTGACGATGTCCTTGCCGCTTTGGTAGCGGCCGTCGGTGTAGCCTTCGATGGACGTTTCCTTGGAGAAGTTGCCCGAGGGCGGGCCGAGGTCGTGCTTCGTGTACACGATGATGCGGGAGCGTTCACCGGCGGCGGAGGCGGCGAGACTGCGCTCTAGAAGCGGGTTCCACGAGCAGATAGGCACGCGGAAGTCGCGGCATTCGATTATCAGGCCGACGTTCGAGATGGTCTGGCGCATTTTGTTGAGGGCGGAGGCGTGGTGGCCGAGGTAGTAGGAGCGGGTGATCTGCGTCGAGGATTCGTACACTTCACGGGGGGCGAAGCCGCCGGCGGCTGTGAGGGTGGTTGCGGTTCTGGCGACATTCTCGGCTGCCGAAGTCACGGCGGCGGTTGCGCCGGCCGCTACTCTGCCAGTTATTGTGCCGGACATTGTGTATCTCGAGATTGTTTTGGTGTTGCGGATGTCCTATGCCGGACCGGATCGAATGCGCCTGGGGGTAAATCTCGCTCGGTTGCGCGTGGTCGTCGTCGCTCTCGTTTCAGGAAATGCGCTTATGGTGGGAGAAATATCTTTGTGGTTGGTGATAGCATACTTCGCAGAGAGGTAGCTGGAGGTGAACCACGGAACTCATTGTTGATTCTAGGTCGCTCGAACTTCACGATCCTGGGCCAGGCCAGGGCAAGTCTGGAATTTGAGTTCTGATAACGGATAATTGCTTATCGGAAGCCCACCCTCCGATAAGGGCATAATAGCCTAACTTCCACTTGAAATATTTCAACTGTCATTTCTTAAACTTATCCTCGATATTTTCAACACAAATTAGAACCGGCCGTGTCTGATGTCGTGACTTAATGTTTTCAATGTCAATCAGATGTTTGTGATTCGGGCTGGACTGCTGGTAGGAAATTGTGATCGCCTTCCTCATCCGAACACTTCTGCAACAATGTTTGATGGTGGGTTGAGAAATGACGTAATGGCTTTTGAAACTTCCGTCTCGAGCGAAAGCGGGCAGGCGGGCAATGGTCCGGATCTGCGATTCTGTGGGGCATCTTTGATCTTTGTTTGGTGGGCTTGAACAAATCAAGGCCGGCATCAAAGACGGTGGTGGCACGTGCGCTGTAACGAAGACGAGAGTCGAGGACCGCGGCCTTGTCCGCGCCTGCCCGCTTGTTGCCCAATGTTCTCGCCAAGAACACCAAAGAGTCTTGGGGCATGCCCTGAAAAAAGACTGGAAAGCGGGAAAAGAGAAGTTTCCAATCCTGAACACTGCCTACCATGAAACCCCCCCAGATGTGGTCATGGATAGGGGTTCTTCTCGGTCCTTCTGGCCCATCCCTCCCCGTCCCCGATAACCTTTTGAAGTGATCGGCGTTGTCTGAAAAGATCTAGGCCAGAGTGTCCCCCTATGCTAGTCTTGAACCCTACCCTTATACTATTCTCAAAGTTTTCTCTCTCACCGCTCTGTTAGCTCGATATCTCTTTATCTATACTCATTATCTTACACGAAGTTCCTGGCTCGAAGACGCGGTGAGGTCTCCCACATCTCCTGTCTATACTCAGCCAACGGCCGGAAGTTGAGATAAAAGATCAAAGTTTCCAACAACTGAGTTTGAGAAACAAACAATCTCTTGTCCTACATCGCTTCCCAGTGTTAAATACCTAATTCTCTGCCGACTTCGGTCCCGCTTATATACATATAAGTCGAGCCCAGACGGCTGACGACTATTGGCTTTCCCCCCTGCCGCCTTCAAACCAACTTTATTTCCCGAGATTGACACATCAACCGTTTCACTGCTTGATGGGCTTGAAGCAGGAACCTGGTATGCTGGAGAAGCCACCGGCCAAAGCCTCATGGCTGACCAGAGCCTCGAACCGGTTCAGGAAAGGAGGGAAGCTCCAACCATTCAGGTTACTGAAGCAGGACATACACAACCTTCGCTCGAGATATGTGTCGGATTGGACAGTCTTCAATCAGCTGGTTGTCGCCAGTGCCGTTTATGTCTTCTTCACCAACATCCTCCCGGGCATCACTTTCGCCAACGATCTCTTTGTTCTCACCGGAGAATCATGGGGCACTATCGAAGTTGTCTTTAGCACAGGCCTGTGCGGTCTCATTTTCTCCCTCTTTTCTGCACAGCCTTTGACGATCCTGGGTGTCACTGGTCCCTTTTCGGTTCTGGCAGAAAACATGTACAAGCTGTGTACTGAAAACTTTCATGTAAGTGACTTAAAGATATCGGTGATGGTCAAATATCAAAAAGACAATCATCACTAACAACCATCAAGGTCCCCTTCCTCCCCGTCATGGCCTGGTCCCTCATCCACTCCGCCTGGATGCACTACCTCCTCGCCATCTTCAACGCCCACGACTACACCATGCAATACGTCACCAACTTCAGCGCCGACATCTTCTCCCTGCTCAACTCGGTCATCTACTTCCACAAAGCCAGCCTGGAACTAAAACGGAACCACGACAACGTCCCCTTCGACGCCTTCCTCTACTCCATCATCGGGGCCTTTGGCACCTGTCTCCTCGCCATCTTCCTCTCCACCGCCCTAGAATGGAAACCCTTATTCGGGCGCATCATCCGCATGGGCCTAGCCGAATACGCAGCCGCCATCTCCATCATCTTCTTCATCGGCGTCCCCTACATGGGCGAGCTCGCCAACCTCGAACACGAACGTCTTTCGATCCAAAAGACGTTTCGGCCCACATCCCCGAACCGTGACACGTTTTTTGTCAAGTTCTGGGAGGTGCCGCTGGAGTGGGTGTTCATCTCCATCATCCCGGGAGCCATCATCACGGTGCTGTTTTACTTTGACCACGAGATCAGCAGCATCATCTGCACCGTTGAGCGCTACGGCGTGAGGAAACCCGGCGGGTACGCGTGGGATATTGTACTGCTGGGCACGACGACTGCGCTTTGTGGGATTCTGGGGATTCCGCCTGCGAACGGGTTACTGCCCCAAGCGCCGCTTCACTCTGAATCTTTGCGTCACTGGGTGGAAGTTGACGCTGATGATTCTGACTCGGACTCTCCCTTGACCACTCACTCCTCACCCTCTCCATCCTCATCCCCCTCGTCAACAACCCTATCATCCCCCAACATCACCACTACCACTCCCCCCAAACAAAAGAAACTAATCCCCCGCGTCCACGAACAGCGCTACTCCCCCTTTCTCCAATCCGCCCTAATCCTGTGCTTCATCTCCCCTCCCTTCCAACACCTCCTCGGCTTCACCCCGACCTCCGTCCTAGCCGGTCTCTTCATGTACATGGGCTACCAATCCCTTTCCGTGAACCCGATCCTCACTCGCTTCTTCGAACTCCTTTCTCCTGCCTCAGAACTCCCACCTTTGCCTAGTCAGGAGGTGTCAAGATGGGCGGTGCACGGTTACACCCTAACCCAAATCGTCCTGACGGGAATCATCTTTTGGGTTACGCTTACCGTGGCGGCGCCCGGTTTCCCGGTGATTATCATCATTTTGGTTCCCGTGAGATTGTGGATAATGAATAGGATTTGGGGGAGGGAGACGTTGAGGTTTGTGGATGGGTGGGCTTGTAGGCCGGGGAAACCGGAGGATAGCGAGGAAGAGAAAGCGGCGAGGCGGGAAGGGGAGGGGGTTTTGGAGGGCGGGAGGGATGCTGGTGATGGAGGGGTTAGTGAGAGTGAGAGGGCGGGAGATGGAGATGTTGATGTTGACGTGGAGAGGGGATTGGCGAGGACGTCGTCTGGGGTTAAAAATGGGGGCGGTGTGAGGGAGAAGCAGAGTTGATTTTGATGTTGTGGTGGTGGTATTTCAGGGGGTTTGTTTGCTATTTTGCAAACAGGAAGGAAAAAAAGTGAAGGGGGGGTTAATGAAAGGTGGTTGCATGATATACGTACGGTGATGAAATCGAAACGATAATGATTTAATAGCATAGCATGAGCATAAGCCGGGAACGATGGCATAGTACGAGCATAGCATTTGTTGCAATCCAGAATATGACAATGATAAAGCATGATGCTTGATACACACGAACGCGAACAACAGAGCATCATAGCATTGGAAAACCCCAGGTGATAAAATTTTGGAAACTCTATACTCCGTTACCGATGATACCCACCACGCCGTCCTACAACCAGAACCAGTTATCCTGATTAAGCCTAGAAAAAACGCCCCAATAAATGCATAGCCGCTGGCCTCACAACCTACCCCAGGGCCTACGTCTTCAGTAGGTGAGGTGGAAGGGAGGACAGCCACCCCCGAGTACTCTTTATATAAACTTCCAAAATATCCCATTGCCGCCTGACGATAACACCATTGTGCCCTGGGGAAAACACCAAGACAAAAGAAAGTCAAAAAGTGAAAAAGAAAACCAAGACCAGAAACAGTGCAAGTCATCAGCCCCATATCCGACGTGATCCATTCCATATGCACATCAAGTATAACATCCATTATATCCGCTCATTGTATCATACTGTATACTCCTGCTGCCACTTGACCAGCCTCCGGGTCAAGCTATCCATCATCTCCACGCAGCTGAGTTCCTTGAAATCCCTTTCTAGCTGCCCTTCGGCGGAGGTCATGACTGCTGCCGGGGTCGAGCCATTGACCCCATTAGCGCCTGTTGCCAACGCCGGCTTTTCAGGTGGTGCCATGCTGTTGCCGTTAGTCTTATCGTCATCCGACGGCGACTCGCCAGCAAGCTCAACTTGGGTCCGCGAAATGAAGTCTAGGAGTGCCGCGGCCCTCCGCTTCATGTCGGTCATGGTGATCTTGCTGCTCATTCCACCCTTGTTCTTCCCGTGTTTTCCATGTCCAGTAGCCTTCTCTTCGGCCTTACTGGGCTTTGGAGGGGGAGGAGGAGGAGGAGGCGGTACTTCGGCTGGTGCCTCTCCTGACTGCGATCGAGCGGGCGATGGCTCGTTGTCATCACGCGTGTGTTGATTACGGCCCTTCTTCTTGTGTGATCGCTTCTTGTCAATCTTGGCTGTCGTGGGAGTAGCCACAGTCGGAGGATCTTCGGGAGTCATCTGTGAGGAAGGAGAGGACTCCGATACCGCCGGTGGCTGTTCTTCCTGTTCTACTGGTTCTTCCGGAGCGGTAGGAGTTGCCGTAGTAGTTGTTGTGGCAGTAGTTGTGGCCGTGGTGGCTACGACAGGGGTCGCCGTTACGGGCGTCTTGTTCACTGCCGCACGAGCTGCTAGTGGTAACTCGTCCGAAGGGTCTGAATCTGTATCCATGTCAGCTTCAGATGCCTTCGCGAGGGTTGTGGCTTCCGTACCATCAGCTCGCCGGCGTTCGGCTCTACCCTTTCGCTTGTTTGCTGCCTCAGCCCTTTGTCGTTCCCGCTCCTCTCTTTCAGTTGTCTTCTCGGTACGCAGAGTGCGGCCTGCTGCGCCGCCCCGCGATCTAGATTTTGCACCATTTCGTGTCGTTGTGCCAGCGTCGTCAGAGTCCTCGGTGGTCTTGTCGAGGCTGGGAGAGGCTGATCGAGAGCTCGTCCTCTGCCTCTTGCTTTCTGGCTTTCTTGAAGAGTGTTAGCGGTTATCGATGTCGGGCAGCGTAGGAGGTGGACATACTCTTCGCTATTGCTTCTGCCTCGCTTTGTTCTTCTCGTGGTGGGTTCGGTTTGTTCGGGAGCTGCCTCTTCTTTGCTTGCTTCAATCGCCCGTCTCAGGGCTTCAGCTTCGTCGTAGTCAGCTCCTCGGCTGTTCATTGTAGATCTTCGCTTCGACGCGGAGGAAGTGGTCGTACCACGTCCGTTGCGGCCCTCTGGTTTATCTTTGGGCGGTGATCTCGTGCCATCCTTATTGAGAGAGGCGGATCTAGAAGTTGTTCGAGATGGGCGCTTAAGGGGTAGGTAGTGCGAATACCGTTGTCTGTGAATCATGTTGTTAGTCGACTAGAGAGTGAGTGGATTGGCAATTGCCGTGGATGGAGGAGAGGATATTGTAAGGAGAGTGAGGCAGCGTCAAAGGGGTGGTGGGCTTTGACGCACGCCAGCTGAACTCCTGACGTTCAGCTCCTGACAATGCAACCCTGGGACCAAAGAAAAGCTGAGATTTACCCGTTGCTCGCTGTAAAAATCTTGTGGAATTCTTTTTTGCACTCTTCGCAATAATATTCGTCTGGGCTCGACTCTTCAGTCATGATGCCCACGCAGGCGCCATGTTGCCAAACCTTGCAAACGTCGCATTGTACGAAAAATCCGGCCGCGTCGTCGGTGACATCGGTCGCGAATATGGGGTCGATGTCCATGCCGTCCTTTAAGCCGTGCTTGGAGTCTTCGTCGAGGGGCGGAGGGCCTGGGTAGTCCTCGTAGCCGCAAATGCAACGGACGGCCTCGTCCTCGTCCTGGGCATCATCGTCGCCGTGTGTCATTTCGACCTGCTCAGATTTGTTATTTGCCCTATCTCTTTCTTCCTGCTGGCCGCGGGTACGACGTCGTGTTCCAAACGAATCATCGGCTGTAGTTGTCTCGTCTGGGGCTTCGGAGGATAACGAGCCTGAAGAACTTGACTTTTGTGGCGAAACAGCTTTGTTGAAATACCTGGTGCTGCGCTCCCCACGACCTGACGTGCTCGACGTGGTAGAAGATATTTGTGATTGTGATTGAGAGGCTCGCGCTCTAGACGACCGCCTCGGATCGGACCCTGCCATTGCTTGCAGCTGGGGCCGCAGTCAAGGCAGGAGCTCGAAGTGTGTAGGGTATATAATCGACACGCCTGGTGCCGAAGACGAGAAACGCGATCCGCAGGCCCGTTAGGAGGGGATGCTGCGGTCGGGTAATCGGAGTGCCTGAGGACGATGACGCACTCTAGCACAGGAATGGTATTGTCTTACTGGAAGCTCGACAATTGGGATGTTAATGTGGTCGTGAGAAGCTATGGGTCGTGACGGTGGGAGCAAACCCGGATAACGCGGTTGTCTGTCGATGTGGACACGGAGAAACGAGGATTCGACGTGCCCGAGACTGGACTGTAGAATTAAATCTGACACGATTACTGAGCGACGAGACGATGGGGATGTCGAGGCTATGAGACTCGTACTATGTTCGGTCGTAGCTTTAAGCCGGTGCTTGGTGGTCGAGAAGCGTAAATTGTCGAGGATGGACCGACCGACGATGGAGGATCGCGAGGGCTTATGTCGAAAATCTAGCCAAGCGAGGAGGAGTGCTCAATGGGGAGCGTGATCGGGATGAGGAGGTCGCCGGCTTGCTTGTTTGGATTTCCACGAGAGGAAGACTCGTTCTCTGCTAACTTGGGCAGAAGATCGAGCGGGTACGAGGGTGGGAAAAACGAAGAAGAGGGGACGGAGGACGATTCGTCGAGATGGGTATGACGGGATCCGAAGCGCTGGCTAGGCCAATTTGGAGATTGGGGGGCGGTAGTCGAAGTGGTAGATCCGTGGTAGACTAACTGTCATGACGGGGACAAGAAGTTCGACAGGTCGGGTTTTGGTGACTGTGGCCCAAGGTGTGCGTGGTGAGGATCTCCGGAGAAGAGGCGAGGGTGGACGGCACTGGAAGGAGGAAGCGATGGCTGGTCTCTCTTGGTGTGTGTACATGGTGTGGAAAGCGAGCCCGGGACCCAGTCGAGTTGCCAGCCCCAAAAGACGGGACCACCGCACCCGCACCGCACGGCGCTCTTGGTCGCTTGCAGTAAATTTTGGCAGAAAGCTGTCCGCCCGGGCGCCCACTCTCTTCCATGCCCGCCCACCAAAACCAAACCCCGGTCAAGTCCCGTCCGTCACTGTCAATCGCTCCAGGCACCTCAACTCCTCCTCCTCCTCCAGCGGCAGCGCCAAAGCGTGCGGGGCCATCTGGAAGCTCGGTCCACATGTTGACCAATCCGGTGCCGGGAAAAACTTAATGGGCAGCTCGACTTATTAATGAACGCTGGGATGTGGCGTCGAGAGCCGGCTCGTCGAAGTGGTTCATTTTCCGATGTCGAGTAAATACCCAAGTATAGTTTGTTATAAGAGTCGAATGTAGAAGCCGTAGAGTGGTGAATTACTCGTACTGTCTGGGGAGGGTTCGAGCTATGACATCACGCCTCAATGGCTGTGAGCGAAGCCCGCGTCCAGCTCGAACTGACCAGAGAATAAAAAAGGGGCATCTTGAAAATCGAAAGGGACCGGAGTGAAATAGTGCAGTGTGCAAACAAACCATGAATGGCAGAAAACAACGGAATTCGTTGTTGCACACCAGTAAGGGAAATTGTCTTGGGGCGACGGGAAGGGGAGGGGTTGTTGCTGGCTGCAGGTCGGGCCAGTGTTCAGGTTGTTGTCGGAGTTGAGCAAAGCTTCCAAGTGAAGAGTGCATCTCCCGTCTTGTGCGAGTGCCTGGCTCGAAGGGAAATGACTGTGCTGTGAATGGCAGTGTTCTGCCCTCTTGCTCGAATAGTGTAGCACAGTGCGTCCGTCCCTCATCAGGTACCGCCCACAACCCGGGCTCCATTTAAGGTAGTGTAGGTTACTGGCCGGAATTCACCTTGTGAGTGAAGGTACATGGGGATGATTTGGCGATTTTGAATAGGACATTGGTCGACTCAGGGCAGCAACGCCTTGTCTTCGAATTGGATCCGAGACTTGTCAAACGTAGGTAGGTAAGAGATATGGAAATCCAGGATCTCGCTTGAGGTGGTTTGAAATCCAATACCAGTGGGAGAATAGGTAGTATGCTTGAAGGTCGTGGTTGTTGTCGACATCTAGCGTATTCTTCAAGGACCAGTCAGTCATTCTCTGTAGATCTGGCAATTTTTAGGAGAGCGGACTGCAATAGGCGATGTGTCGGCATTTCCCGATTCACTCGAATGAGAACCGGAGCACAGACCGAATGGAGGCTCCCCCGGGCCCCGGCCGGAGCACTTCAAGGCGGGGGCGGAACAGTGGGCACCTCAGCATGGGGTCACGCACCTCCGTCCAGACAACCACTGCCTGGTTAAGATGCTTACATAATGCGTCGATTAGAACCGCCTACTATCCCGCCCGCCCTCACTACAGTGAACACCCGCTTCTCCTAATCACAACCACTGAACTCCATTGCTTTCCACCCCTCAACACCACCGATACACGACACCCGTTTCACTGACTCGGACGAACTGTTGATTGTTGGCTTCCTTTGTTTCGGCCTTCCCATAGCTCCTCACCGATTTTGCCTGCAACCTGTCCACCGGATATCCGCACGAGCCAGACTCGGAGCCCAGAAGGTGGGTGCTTGGGATTAGCAGCTGATTGCCCCTTCAGTTGTACTATGGCTTCATTTCCCCCCCTCCCCTCCCCTTCTCGCCGCCTCCCCCCATGACGTTCCCTTCGACCCTTGATGGTGTTTCGATGATCTAGGGAGTATTGTTGTTATAAACGATGCGGTGGCAATTTGGGGAGAAACATATTTTCACTACCAGTCCAAGCGTAGCACCGAGACCACGACTGCCATGACGTTTCCCCTCCTTTTCCCGAGGCTTCGGTGCTGATGAGTCTTTTTGGGCAGAAAGGGATATATCGAAGCGACGTCGGCACCCACGTTTCCTTCCCGTTACAATTCCCAAGATATTCCTCCGCATCACAGGACTCCCACAAGCATACGAACCTACAGCGGCCTGGCAATCCCCTCGTGGTTGACGCACATTCCCGTGTCAAGTGCCTCGGCGGCTGGCGCTCCTTCGAAAGCTGAATAGTGTCTTGTCTTGGGTACTATGTGATATCCTGAAGGTACGTTCGTAGGCGCGCGCCTTCCACACTGCAAGGCTTAGTTGGATTGTTATCCCAAGGTCGCTTCCCAGAAATACGTGGCATGAACAAACGGAGTCTTCTTCGATCGAGTCCGCCAACTCACTCCCGTCATAACCCCGCCACTCTCTTTCTGCCCCGGCCCTGCACTCAGCCTTTCTTCTCGTCCCGCCATTCTTTTGTCGGTGCTGTTCAGTGTGGCACCAATGCTGGCCTTTTTAAACGACATCTTCCCACTCATCACATGGCTTTCATTGTCGTTGCTAATTCGTTTGCGCTTCGCTTTGAACAGAGCACAGGAGCAAGTTACAAGCATGTCATCCGCCGATACGGTGTCGGTGTCATCCGCATACCGAAGCGAACGAAGAATCCATCCCCTGCCCAAGAGGTCCCTGAGAGACCGTTTAACCCCCGAAGCCGCGGAGTCGATCCAATACCCCCCAGCACCTTCGATCTCTACATCGCTGTTTCCGAGTTTGTATAGTATCCGAGATGACGAGCCGGACCAGAGTTCAACCCCTCCTCGCGAGCGAGTCACCGAGGTTGCCCCGCGCCAATCAAGAAGAGATGGTTCAGTAGCAGAGGGTGGAGGATATTCCCCCTCGTCGAGACAAGGCATACCGGATCGCGGTCACAGCCAGTTCGATGGCAGAGTGTCTGACTCCTCGAACCACAATGGTCATCAGTCACCAAGGACGGAACAGCAGGAAAGATCGGCCAATTCGCAAGCTACTGTCTCGGCAGCATCAGCAATCGATGGGTATGACTCGTTCGAGAACACAAACAACAAGAAGAAGAGGAAAATCCCTACAGCAGGTGATGCAGCTCTTGGCGGGGTTCATGCTGGCATAGACGCTGGCTTCGGAACCACGTCCATCCAGACGTCCGAAGGGCATGGGGAAGCAACGTCTTTGAGCTCGGCATCTCAGTATGGTTCCGGAGGTTATATGCCAGGCTTGCAGAACGTGCCCGGTCCTGGAAGAGGTAGATATGGCAGACCGCGCAACGGCCGAAGCCCGCTCAGGCCCTTATCGGACTCTAACACCAATTGGCTCGGAAGAGGTGGGAAGCTGCGCTCTGTTCCATGGTCATCCAGTTCAGGTAAGTCTGCCGACGCTTTATCCTGGCCCCCTTGCCACTTGATTTTCTCGACACGTTGTTATGATGCAGATACTGATTGTATCTCTTCCTGTAGCTGAGAACCAGGGGATCATATCCAACGCCATTGCAAATGCAGAGAAACTGAACCCACCGACGGGGTCTGAAAGTACAAGTCTCTTGCAAAATTCACTGTCACCGAGACGCCCTGCGTCCGCACAGTTCACGTTTACCGCTCCCGGTCCCAACGCACTCTCTTGGCCTGGCGCTGATCGACGAATCAACATGCCGGCCCCGTCAGCGACTAGACAAGGACACGAAAATTGGCAGCGTGTTGCTCCTGGAAACCAGCCAGGAAATGGCCACGCTCTTCCTTCGGCTACAGGTGCGGCAGGGAAAGAAACACAGGGCAAGAGTGGTGCTGGAGGCCAAGGGCAGCAAGCTCCAGCGCCGAAAAGCACGAGGAGGAGTGCTGCTAAAGAGTATGCTGCCGCGGCCAGACAACGCCGCCGTGAGACGCAGTTAAAGAACAAGCGCCACCCCCCTAAGCCTGAAGATATTTGGATCTGCCACTTTTGCGAGTACGAGTCGATCTTCGGCCACCCCCCTGAGGCTTTGGTCCGTCAATACGAGATCAAGGCCCGCAAGCAACGCCAGTTGGAACAACAGCGGAAAGCTCAGTGGGAGAGGCTCAAGAAGGGCAAACACAAGGGGAAGAAGAACAGCAAGTTGCCTACCAAGGGCCATGATGGAGTTCAGGATGCCCATCAACCCTCGGGCGGCCACGGAGCTCCGATGAACTGCGACTTTAGTCAAGGCACTCAGAGCGAGGAGTGCTTTGATGACGAGGACTACGAGGAAGACGACTACGATCCGGACGAAGATCTGCCGCCAGAAAACGGAATAGAAGCCGAACGACATGAACATGTTTCAGATCACGTTCCCCGTGTCTCGACGGTACCTGATGGGGGCGGGACGTAGCCACGGCTTTTGTGGCGATGCCACTACCCTTCCCCCATTTCTTTGTAAGATTAGTTTGCAGCAATATTAGCGTTGTTTTATACCCTGTTCTGGATTTCATGATGGTGAGGAGAGGAGGGCCCGACGCTGGAGAAGGGCGATGGATTGGGCACCGCGACAGGAGACGAGTGATGGGAGGAGAGTTCAAGCACTTGGGGCGTCAGCATTCAATGCCCCGGCGACGTGGCGAGGGACTCCATGAAGAAGAGTGTGGATGATATGTCTAGGAGACAACAGGAGAGACTGAACCGTTACAACAACTATCCAATCAACCGCATACCACTTACTTGGTCGGCTCACGCAATTTCGAGACACGACCTACGAGCGACAACGATGTTTGCTCAACACACTTTAACACACGAGGTTTCTGTTGGTATACAGCTTACTATCACACTCTTAGCAATGCTAGTTAATGGTGAAGACAGAGAAGGAGGGCAACAACAATGTACCTACGCTATCGCAAATGCATAGAGATAGATGGAGGGCTCAGGCGGCAAGAGAGCAGACAGATAATATATAGAAAACGAACACCATACTTGGGTCCTTGATCCGTTGCTGTGGAATAAAATATAGGTCGTGTAGAATAGTAGTACAAAAGATGTTCAATGTTGATGTTGAACCGAGGTCCGGCACCACTCCCGAACAGATACCTTATGTAACGGGATCCAAGTGGAGACGAACGGGAACAAACCCCGCCCGAAGTCCCCAGGTCAAAGCCACGAAGCCCAACTGTTTCGTACGACGTCAGACAAAGACATGGTTTATCTTGAAGAAAATAGATTGGATGAACGGCGACCTGTGCTGGCTGGGTTGAGTCAACCCTAAACGTGTTTGACGGGTTCTGAAGCATTCTACGTTTTCCATTTTCATGTCGAGCAACCCTAAAGGTGATTCCACATTCCCTATCTGGAAAGGCAGACAGATGGGAGATGATGACAAGGCATAAGCAAGGCAAGGCAAGGTGGATCCGCGCATATGTGATTGAGGGGAGGTGATCATGATGCAAGTCATCTTGACACTTGCGGCTTTTGGGCCTCGCCCAACCCTCGGCAATGGAAGGGACAGGAATCTCTAGAACGCAAGCAATGCAAGCAATTAATTAATTAATCACATTGTCCTTACCTATGATGCCATATAGAATGCTTGATGCTTGTTCGATGCACGGCAGGGCAGCCGAGTGCCGCAGTGCCGTTACGCAAGGAGAAAGCTCCAAAGCATCCCAAGTCCCGCAGTCCAGAAAGCACATGCAGGAGAATGGGGTCAATGAGTGGGAAACACAGCATCCCCCCTAAAAAAAGGTGACACACTGACGCATGCATTCACGACGGGAAGTGGGACTGTTGGTGAAAGCCTCAATCAGGTTTAGCGCGTTTGCACAATCCCTAGCTTTTTAGCCTTGGGAGTTTGAGGTTTAGCGTGAGAATTGAGAGAACTCCGCTCGGCTCTTTTTTCATGGAGGTTCACCACACGAGTCGACGACGACGAGACACGGCACGGCACAGGGCACAGAGCAGTGAGATGCCCCATTGTTTTGAACGTGATAGAAATCGCTCCCACATGCCCGTTCGTACGTGGTGGTGGAGTTGGTCAGACACGGGCGATACACGGTTTTTTATTTTTTCTTCCCAAGATCCATCCATCCCTGCATTCCCATTTCCCAGGGCTTCCGTTGCTGACAAGGTCCATTGATACCTACCTATGTACTTCCTCATCCGGGGATCCCATGTGTAGGAGGTGAAGCTATTTGCTGCTGTGCCGCCGTCATCGTCACCTCCTTCAGCTCACCAGGCCTACAACCAAGTTCCAGCTTTTTTTTTTTTTTTTTTGTTGGAACGGCAGACTCGGCGGGAACGAGATTCGGCTTTTGTCGCTCCGGTTGCAGTGGCCTTCGACCTTCCACGATCCTTCCTACGCAAACCAAGACCCTCACTGTGCAGACGCAAGAAGGGCGCTGCTGCACGCTGCAACTGCACTGCGACCAGGCACTGCAACTCCCGTCCTCCGTCATCATTTTTTCTCGATACCACACCACCCGACGAACCGTTGTCCTCCTTTTTTCCATGCAGTCCGTCCGGCGCGGCCACTCTCAAACAACAACCAGCACACCCACCACCACCACCACCACACCACGCAATCACCGCCCTCATCTACACGTGTCGTCGCCGACCTTCCATCTCATCAGTCCGTCCCGATAAACCCGTTGCGACGACCAACGGCTCCTTCAATCTCTCCTTTTTCTCGCATCCAACAGCCGACCTGAAGTCCCTCCACTAATTCCTCGATTGCGCCCTATGAGAAGCCTCGCTCGGTAATGAGCAAAGATCGCCAGGTTGGGGATGGCCTGGAACAAGACCACAGAGACACTACACGCCTACATAGCGACGACAGCGACATCCAGGTACAAATACTAGAGGTACAATACCCGTCGAGCTGAGTGAGGATACAGCATTTCAAACAATGTTCGGCAGCTCGCGGAGGCATCGGCCGCCCAATCCGGTATGTCGTCATTGGCCCTTTTTCTAGACCTCCTTTCGGCCTGGCCCTGTCCCCCGAGACAGTGAGACAGTGCCCATTTCGATCATCGTTGTCTTTGTTCGCGACGCCATGATTCTGGATGTATGACATGGTCGGCGCGCGCTTGCAATTCCACTTTCCTACACTACTACTAGCTCGCTCCACCGGTGCCAGTTGCTGCTTGATCAATTATCCCTTGTTTCTCCATTCATACCTACCTTCCCCATGCTTTCGCGGATACCCTATGGTCACCGTCCCATCCAGTCCAGTCCCGTCCAGTCGCGAAAGGAATCCCGATTGCTGACAGCTAGATTCCATGTCGCGCAATAAACAGCCTTTGACCGCGGCGACTGCGAATCCCAATGCTGCCTCCGCCGCCGCCGCCGTGTTCAAGCGCAATGAAGCTCAGCAAGCCTCGAACCTGTCGGCCGCTGCCGCCGCCACCGCCCTCCGTGCTCGACCCATCACCCCGACCAATGTCGCCCAAGTCCAGACGAAGCGCACCGTCCGGCGCAGTGCCTCCGTGGCATCCACACGTGCGAACCCCGATACTCGCGGAAGACCAAACCTACGGCGCAGTGGGAGCTCGAGCTCTATGACCGAACGTACCTTCCGAAGCCCCAGTCCACGCCGACCCGATAGCAGAAACTCCGGACGTCGCCAGTCTCACTCCATCGAAGAGTTACCCCCTGTTCCAGCTTTGCCCAAGGATGTGGCCACGACCGTTGGAACAACGGGAACAGGCGCGACCCAGAAGAGTGCGCACCGCAGAACACAAAGCCTGGGCGTTGAACGCGTCCCATCGCAGAAACTGGGGACGGACGATGCTCCATCTTGGTTTGGGCCCGCAAAGGTGGGAGACCTGACAAGCGTTCGGAGAACGGATCCCGCAATGGCAAGCCCTCCATCGAGTCCACCCCAGATTGCGGTGCATCAGGAAGATCGGCCTGAAAGTCGGGCGTCGTCCATCAACTTCTCGTATCCAGCCCGGGTTAGGGTCGGCTCACCGCCAGTATCCCCGGCTGATACCCGCAGCACCACCGACTTTCCGGCCCAAGGCTCCCAATCGGCGGTCCAGCCCCAGCGGTCAAGGGGTTCCCTATTATTAGAGGCGGGGACCCCATCCTCCACTCGACCGCGAGCTTCCTCTGCCTCCGCCGCTGACCAAACATTGGTCTACGATCCCAACTCCCGTCGGATGATCAGACGTTCCGACCTCCTCGCCGTTGAACACGCCATCATAGCAGCATCACAGCAACCCACCCGGTCAAAGAAGAAGAAGCATCCATCCCAGGCTGGGCAATACCTCGCACAAGGCACCGTGGGTCGTACTAAGAGTAACGTCCCAACAAGCGACCAGACCGGTAATACCGGCACCACGACCACGACCAGGACAGCTCCACAGGTACAAGTACCAGCCCCTGTTCAACAATTACCAGCAGTACAAGACTCGCCACAGGAGACCCAAGAACGGCCACCCTCACCATCTGCTGTAATTTCCCCAGCTACCCAACCTCAGCCGACTGAACAACCACAGGAAGAGGACTCGGAGGTTGAAGAAGAAGAAGAAGAAATCATCACCGACCACCATCACCCAACAACTTCAACACCAATGGTCGTAACTAAGGATGGTCGCCCAATGGTGAGGAGGTTGCCGTCCATTGTGAGGGAGGAGCCGGAGTTGGAAGAGTCAGAGTCAGATGAGGCAAACACATCGAGGGTCTCTAGTGCTCTCGACTCGGTACCGTCTCGACAGAGGATAGTCTCACATACCCGCTCGCAATCAGAACAACAACCAATACAGTCATCTTCCCAAGCTAGTCAACTACCAGTTCGGGCAGCTTCAGTGTCTCAGAGAAAGAACCAACCTCACCGGGCTTCATCAATAAGCCCGGCTCGACAAGCACACTTTGGACCTGTTCAAGATACTCTAACTGTTAGGCATTCACCACCACCCCGATCGGTCTCACCACGAAAGTCGGCTCTAAAGCAGACGAGCCCCGTCCGCGGCCCATCGCCTTCGGATCTCTCGTCGGAAGCCTCATGGAGTACAGACCGGCCCGTGAAACGGAAGAAGTCCGTGCGGGTAAGCTTCGAAGATGAAACTCAACCAGCCATCGCCGTCGCCGAACCGGCCCCTAAAGAGCGATCGATCTCCCCACCTCTGGCTAGCCCTACCGGTATCCGTCGATGGGCAAACGCGGACTTGTCGGCGACACTCGATAATGAGGAGACTATGAAGCCACGACCGGCACTTCCCAGCTTTGGCAGCGTCAGGAATGTCAGGAAGCCACAGCTACAGGAAGCAAAGGAAGACGAACGACCACTTCGACCGATAGGAGATGTTGCTTACACTGCGCCATACACAACGCCACTTCCCCTGAGCCCTGTAGCCGAAAGTTTTGCGCAAAGCAGTGACCATGCTATAGGTGGCATGCTGCAAACGGAGGGCGAGGTACGGGTACGAAGTCCAGCTAATATCTCACGGTTTAGAGAACCGCTTCCACCAGTGGTTACATCAGTGGAGGGAAGTGGATATGCTAGCGACGACAGTGATGGGTCGACCAGTCTTGCGTCCGAGATGACAGGCAGCTTATACGACTACCCGAATTTCATGGATCCGCCACCACAGCCACGCCGCAACTCGCTATCCTCACCACAAGTATCTCCCGTCAAGACGGCTTTTCAGAATGGAAACTCCCCCGCGATCGACTCGAGGTTCGCTCAGGAGGAAGCTCGGCGACGGAATAGTGCTCCGGATATCCCGATCATTTCCTTGACACAGCCAACCCCCCCGATGAGCCAGAACGACACGCCCAAGTTCTTTGTGGAAGTTCCCGGTGGGTTTCCCGAAGATTCGGATACGTCCAAGAGTTCGGCCACTGGTATCGAACAGGCTACTGGACAACAGACGACAGGCACTCAATCGCAGCCGGCATCGGAAAGTGAATCGGATGACTCAAGCGTATACGCTGATGCCTATGAGGATCTTTCTGAGGCCGAAGGGGAGGGCTTTCAGTCGCTGAACGCTGTTTTGGACTTTCCCGGAGCCAACAACTCCCAACAATATGAAGTCCGTGACACCCCGTCGCCTCCCGACCCGCTACGAAGTCTCGTACCGACACTTTCGACCGCCACGACAGCCATTGGATCTCACTCCGGCGAATCGCCTCAAGAGGACGACTGGGAGCGGGCCAAGGCTTACTGGAGGAGCCTTACAGCTGAGCGAAGAGCCCAGCTGGAACGTGAAGCCAAGGACGATGCCGGGATCGAAGGCGATAGGGAAGAAATGAGCGTGCCTGTAAAGAAGCCCAGGAGGAAGAAGTCGGTTGAGAGGAGGAACTCGGAGAGGCAGGCTTTAGCCGTGCAGATGGCCCGGCAGATGATGCTTGAGCAGCAGCAACAACAACAACAACAACAACAACAACAACAACAGCAGCAGCAGCAGCCTCGGAATGAGCAGCCCCGGAAGAAAAAGACTAAGGGGAAGGCAAAGGAAACCGCTGCTCCTGCCCCTGTCCCTGCCGCTGCTCGCGTGAGCCCCGAACGCACTTATCAGATTAAGCCTGGCACCAAGTGGGAAGAGCCTGAGGTCCCCGTAGCGCCGGTGGCATCGACGATGACGATGCGGACTACTATGCGTAGTGCGCCTCCTCAACCCAAGGCTGCCCCCGTGAACGACGGACCTCGCCTCCGAAAATCCCTGCGCTCCGAACCTCCAGCCGAACGCCGAGCATCTTACCCAGATCCCGCTCCGGTCCCTGCAACATCTCAACTCACGAAACGAGAACGTCGTGCAGCTTCGGAGACTCCGGCTCCGGCTCCGGCTCCGGCTCCGGCTCCCCGAACCTCTACAATCCGCCTAGCAAGCACACATCAGTCACACATCAAGCGCCGTGGTTCCACTAGTAGCGAGAGCAGCTTTAAGCGTGCCCGCGCTAGTTCAGCCGGTGGAGGCCTTTCTGCTGGCGGCTTCCCGAAATCACTCCGTCCGAACTCGCCTGCTGCTGGATCCGTGGATAGTCGCGGTAGTGGCACTAAGCTTCTCACGTCTTTGCGAGCTATGACGCCCACCAACTCAAACTCCAAACTTGACACCCCGCCTTCTAGTAGGGGGACAATGGGTTCAGGCACAGGTATGGGTATGGGTATGCGCACCACGCTGCGTGACTCTGCAGCGAACAGTGGTGGAAGGAGAAGTCCTGGCGGTATGAAGATGCCTACACTGGGAAAGAAAGGAGGTGCTAATAAGGAGAAGAGGACATCGACTGGGAGTAAGTTCTCCAGCCGGTTCGGAGATTCGAGCGACGAGGAGGATGCCGGGTCTGCCAGCAGATTCAGAAGCCGGTTTGACGAGTCGAGTGACGAAGAAGAGGTTATACCGCCGGTACCGGTGGTTCCATCCGGATTGAAGGGCTCGGCTTCGGCGCCTGCGGCAGCTGCTGCTCGGAGTATGGCTATGGGCAGTATGCGTGACAGACAGGTGTCCATTGCTGAAGAGGAGGAAGGACGATATGTTAATGGTAATGGTAATGCGCGTGGTAGCGTTGGATCCCTTGGTGGTCATCACAAATTGTCGAAGACGGCAAGACTTGGTTCTGCAATCGCGCCTGCGCAAGCAGACTACGACAACGACGTGGCAGCGGGAAACGAGGAGCTTCGCCGTACCCGCTCCGGGCGCGGCCAGATCCTGCCTACGTCGCAGACGGCTCCTAATGTTCGGACTTCAGAGACTCCCTCGACCGCCGCCTCCGAGCCGCACCGTCCCAAGCGTGGCCTGATGTCCGTTTTCTCGCGTAAGAAGCACCATCATCAGCACGTCCAGGAAGGTGCCGACGCCATCGCTCGCCCGGAAGCACCAGTGGAGAGTGCTGCGAGGAGAGACTCCAAGCTAGAACGGAGCATAGCCGAATTGAAAGGCTTGAGGAACCAAGGCCAAGCCGACCAAGACCAGGAGGTCGATGCTGCCGAGGAAAGGTTGCGAACACCCGCTACCATCGACACCATCACCACCTCTGATATCAGCCCCAGAAGCCATCCCCATCCCCGTCTCCAAAAACGCGGCTCCAAAATGCCGAGCTTCTCCCTTCCCGGCCGAAGCGAAAAAGCACCACCACCGCCTGTCGAAGAGACCATGAATGGAGGCGGTATCCCCATGCCAGGATTTATCAGGAGATCCGGCACCACCACTGGCACTGCTGGTCTTACCAGTGGAAGTCTCGGCACGAGGTCCATCAGCGGTGGATCTGGGTTTCACCCGAATGGTGGTCCGTTTGCTGCTGCTGCTCCGGGACCGGGTCCCTGGAGGGCTAGTACCGCTACTGCTTTGTCTGCAGCGGGCACCGAGGTGGGGGTGGTTGTTCCGCCTGTTGAGAGGTCTGAGACACCTACCGGCGAGAAGGGAAAGAAAAAGAAGTTTGGTGGTGCTTTGAGGAGGATGTTTGGACGGACGGCGGATAACAACGGCAGTGGGTAGTGTTCTGCTGCTGCTGGTCTTGCCGTTCAGAGAAAACCTTCCTCTTTAGCAAGGATGCGGGGAGGAGGTGGAGGGGTAGCAGGGGAAAGGAACAAGTTGAGGAAGAGGCGGTGGTTGGGATTGGGGTAAGGGTTACCGGGGTCGGGGTTGGATACTGCGGGAAGTACGGGAAGAAGGAAAAGAGGATCAACATGAAGTAATGGATTTGAACGTTTTGGATCTTTGTTTTGAGTAAGGGAAAAAAGAAGCATCCTCCTACCCCCAAAACATGTCAGGGTCGCGAGGGGCCTCTCTATTCTGCTTTCTGCTTCTCCTTTCGGGTTTTTATGTTTTATTATACCACGCACAACAGAGTTTCCAGACGGACAGACGGACAGCAAAGTCACTTGGTGGGTCGGAGCGGCGGGTCAACAGAAAAGAACAAGTATGGATGGAGTTGGAGGCACTTTACTTTTCGTTTCTTTCCTTTTCAAGTTATCCTTGACCATTGGGTGATGGACGTCATTACTACTACCGGCGCGGCGCGGATGGCTTATCTTTTCTATACCCCCTACAAACGATAGAGCAAGCAGCATGGGAGCAGGAAGACGAAAGTCGGTTACAGTCGTTTTAAAGCAGGCAAAGCAAGCGAGCGAGTAGTTAGTTAATGTTTATTCTTATTGAGTCATTATTTGTTGGATGGATCACATGTCATGCTTTAAGCGTTGCCTCAATCATTCGGGAAAGTGGGTGACTTGTCTCCAACACAACCGGCGCCTTGCAAATTATCATCTATATATGGGATCCTAGATTCTACTTTCGACGTTTTCTAACTTTCATCTGGCTGTTTTTTTCTTCTAAAAAAACACAAAACTATACCCAACTTCTATATACAACAACTCCATTTCCTCCACATCACATAGGTAATCTCAACCACAAGCCACCCACTCCCACTCAACCCTCCATTTTCTTCGCCTCCTTCCTGCTCTCCCCAACGTACCCCATATCGTCTCTCCCGTCTTGGATCACCCTCCCCCACTCCACCAACACCCTGAATAAATAAACCTCCTCATCCTCTTTTCTGAGTGCCTTCCCCGCCCACTTGGCCCCTTGCTCCACGATCCACTTCGCCTCTTCCGCTCTAGCCTTCAACCTGACTTCCCGTCCATTAACCATCGCTCCCCTTGTGTTGCCCAACCGATCGGCAGCCGAAGCTTTCCCTTTCAGGCCGGTGAAATAAGCGAGGGTAGAGTGGAGGGCGTGGAAGCGGATGTCGACGGGGATGAAGTGCAGGTAGGGTTGCAGGCGGGGGGTGTACCATTGGGAAAAGAGGGTGGAGGAGAAGGGGAGGTTGGTGGAGCGGAGGGTGGCGAGGAATGTTGGGTGGTTATTTGAGGGGCTAGACTGAGAGGAGCCTGCCGAAAGGGAGGATGATGATGATGGGAGGGAAGAAGAAAAGGGTGGGTCGAGGATCAGGATGTATTGGTTTTGTAAGGGGTTGGAAGAAGGGGGGAGGGTGGTGGTGGTGGTGAATTCGCTGGGGTGTGAAGCAGAGGGTGTAACGGATGAGAAGCCGATATCGAAGGGTAAGAGGAAGTTGAGTAAAGAAGTCGGCACGCGCTCATAAGCCGCGCGGGAACGGACTTCGTTTTGGGGGATTAGCATCAGAGTTTCTGAGGAGGAAGAAGAAGAAGAAGAAGAAGAGTTGACAGAGACCAAATGGACCAGCCGCTCCTGCTGTCCACCATGTAACATCTCACCATCTACCTGCTCCGCCTGCGCCCCGCGCCAATAAAGCGCCGGCGTCTTCATGTCAAAGTCGCTGGTATCCGGCTGGGTGTTTGCTTTCTTCAGAACCTCGTCGAGAGTGGGCAGCGGGATCAAGATGTCGCTGTAGCTGGACGTTTTGGAGCGGCTGAAGACGGGGACCAAGTCCCGCAGCGGGGGGACGGCGGGCGCGGTGAAGAAGAAGCTGTGTAAGTGGAAGAGGTCGGATTGGTGGCAGATGGATTGCGAAACGGCAAAGTCGTTGAGGAAAATGCCGGATCCGCGGGAGTGCGGACGCACGCATGAGAGGCAGAAGTCTCGCACGTCCCAGTGGATGCCGGCGCGGGTGGCGGTGCCAGGTGGGCAAGTGAGGGCGGTTAGTTCTTGGTATTTGCGGACGGAGATGGATGAAGGTTGTTGGATGTCGAGGGGTTGAGAAGGTGCTTCTTCTTGATCTGTTTCGTCTTCACGCTTGGTGAGCAACTTGCTGCCAAATCCCTTTTCCTTTGCCTTCTCGGTGAATCTCCTCACGTCTTCCCAGGGCGTGAGCACTCGTGGCCTATCATCCAAGTTGATAGGGAGGTCCATGTCGGGAAGGTGTTGTGCGAATTTGTTGACCATCTTGACCAACTCGTCCATGACCATTGCATTTTCCGAGTCTCTGGATAAGCTGTGCGAAGCTGTGCCATTGGCGACTTTGAGCAACGCGATGCCTGGTTGCTTGGCCACCCGCTGGATGTCATCTCTGATTTTGCTGGGCGAGATTCCCCAGAAGGGACGGATATCGTGGACGACCTGGTCGAAGTCGTCGATGATGGGTGACTTGTGATCCACGGCGAACTTGTACCACTCATCAAATTTTGGTGGCGGATCTCTCCCTCCGTAGCGAGCCTTGTACTCGTTCACGGCAACCGGGAGAGATTTGCTGGATGCGGCATGAGTCAAGTACCTGTCGGCGTTGGTCCGGGCCTTGAAGATCATTGTCTCGATGGGGTGTTCGAACAAGTAGTCGTTCCTGTTGTTGGAGATGGCGACGATGGTGGCGGCGATGATGGAGATGAACATGAAGGCAACCAGGATGGTGCGATGGATGAGCACCACTCTTTGTATGTTGTTGGCGTAAACGAAGATCGATGTACCCAAGCATATGAGGACTACGGCGAGGTAGGCAACGCCGTGCATGGTGTTCTCAGCGCCTCCGGTGAGCTTCAACTTGCCCCATCCGACAACAAGACCAGAAATGAAGGTGAAGATTCCAACAAGAGACAGCGGTGTCTTCTCGGTAGTCAGAAGACTTGCGGAGACGAACAAGACAGCCACGGCAAAGCCATCCGTCACGACGTCAAAGACGTACAGGGCATCGATACCCTTGAAGTGATGGCTTAACGGCACAGAAGGCAGAAACATGCGGAGTGAACTGTACAGAAAGCCGCTGCCGACTGCCGAGGCCAGAAATACCACACTTAGAGACATCAGACGGCTCTTGTTGGTCCTTGCCCAAGCGAGGACGCGCCATAGCAGGATCACAATGACGCCGTCCAACAAGAGACCGAGCCACTGAAGTGAACGGACAAGGGTGGTATTGTCGAAGCTGGTGCAGATGTAAGTTGACCTCATGTCCTGGGAAGAGGCGAGGCAGGCGCCCAAGGAGATGAGAAGGGTGGAAATTGTGAGGGACTGCTTGGACTCGGCAACCCAGTCGGCAACATCATCAAATGTGGTTCGTCCCAGGTCATTCTCGTCCTCGGAATCCTTGGTTGAGGAGCCTACACGGGCTCGTCGACCTGGTAAGAGCTCATAAAAGAGGATTACCAAAGGAAGAAACGCCTCCACGCCGGGAGACGAACACTGCAGGTCCGCTGTCACTCGATGGAACAGTTCGAGTCTGAAAATGATGGCTGCTATGAGCACTGGGAGAAAGTATCGCCGTGGCCTTTTCGGTAGGCTAGTGGAAGCAGGTCTCAAGGAACCCCCCTCATCATCTTGTCAAGGTCAGTATTATCGTTGTTGGTGGACCGGAAGTGGTTGACCACTTACCAAACCTCCCGTTGGAACCGGGAAGCCATTGCCAGAAGTGGCTGGCAGCATATGAAAAAGCTCCGGCTGTCAACAGGACTAATATGGATGAGACCCGCGGTTGTTCTGTTCCAGGTGTAAGTAGGTATCCGATGTGTAACATGTGAGGACGGGAGTACTTGGACTTGCCTATTAATTGGTGGCTTTCTATACTATGGCCAAGCCAAAGGAAGGAAGCTACGGCACTAGTTTTCCAATTAGTATATGTTTCTAGTGAGCATGCATCTTCATGCACCTTGTCGGCGTCAAAGTCTCAACTCACCAAAACGCCGAGAGCTGTGACCCTCCAGTCGCCCCGGATGCCATGGAGCTCAAAGGGGCAATTTGCTTGTTGCTTGTAAAATTCAATGCAGAACTTGTTGAACGAAAGTCTGGAAGTGTAATAAAAAAAGTCTATAGTACGAGTCAAAAGGGAAATAATGCTATCAACCCATGCTCTCCCAAGTGGAAACAAGCTGACATGACGATAGTATGAGAAAGAAGGAAAAGAAAAGGAACCTCAATGATTAGAAACTAAGATAGCACTCCGCCGACAGAATTCACGGACTGAATCTCAACTCAGCCCCTGTTTCCATCGCCAATAAAATCTCCGTTGGGTGGCTCCAGAAGCCTGGGACACGCCTGGAGTTCGGGGATATGACCCCCTTTTTTTACTCCTGACATCTGCCTGCCGGGGGCGGCCGGTTGTTCGCTAATAAGAGGTACTTGGAGCTATCGCCTAAGTAGGGCAATAGGAAAAGTACCTGCTAACAACTTAATTACCTGCATGGGATGCACCTCTGACGTTACCGCCACTCCACGCATCCGCGGCTCCCCAAAGTTCGGTTACATTCCCAACTTCAACCAAAAGTTCCATCGAAGCTTGGTGGATTCAGACCCCTTCTTCCATTTCGTGGTTTTTTTTCTTTCAGCACTTTTTTATTTCTCGACACTCGTTCAAACGCACAGCATACCTCTACAGCTTCAACTGACCAATTCCACCCGACATTTCCCTCCGAAACCACTGCCGAAAACACCACCGACCGAACCGGGGCACCGCAACAACCACCCGACAACACCCCACGAAACAAACAATGTCAAGATGACCAACCTCCAAACTGGCCCTACCGCCCGCGGCCTCTCACGCTTCGCCATCCCCGCCGTCTGTGGCCTCATCGTCTTTCTTGGCTACTACTCGCAATACCTCTTCAACACCAGCTCCGACCTCGCTCCCGGCCCTCTCACCCGTCGCGAATCCATAACTTTCAACACCCTCCTCGTCTGCCTCTGGCTGACGTACTACCAAGCCTGCGCCGTCGATCCTGGCCGGTACAAGTTCCCACCGAAGGAGAAAGAGGAAGATATCACAATAAAAAGAGGAGGACCAGACACAAGAAACGCAAGATGGTGCAAAAAGTGCAACGCCCCCAAGCCCCCGCGCGCCCACCACTGTCGGCACTGCGCCCGCTGTATCCCGCGGATGGACCACCACTGTCCGTGGACGGGCAACTGCGTCTCGCTGCAAACCTTTCCGCACTTTCTGCGGTTTCTGGTGTACACCAACGCCGCGCTGGTCTACTTTGCCCGTCTGCTGTGGGCAAGACTATACCACGGCCTCTGGGACCAGCGGCACGTCCCTGCTTATCTGGGTCCCAGCGTGGGAGCCCTACTGGGCTGCACGATGCTGAGCATCGTGTGGTTCGCGACGCAGTTCGCGCTGACGGTGTTGCTCGTTACGACGGTGCGGAGCTGGGTGCTGGGCAAGACGATGATTGAGGAGTGGGAGGCCGAGAGACATGAGTCCCTGTTGGCGAGGTCGTATGATGGGGATGAGTACTGGGGCGCGGATGGAACTGGTAGTGGGTTTGTGCCGGTTAGGGTGGAGTTTCCGTACGATAACGGGTTTTGGACGAACATGACGCAGGCCATGGGGACAGGTAACTTCCTGAGGTGGCTATTGCCGGTTGGGGGCGGTGGGCCCAAGATTAGCAATGATACGCCGTGGGAGGGGACCGGGTGGGAGTATGAGGAGAATGGGTTCAATGATCGCGTGGGCATGTGGCCGCCGCCGGACCCGGAGAAGCTGCGCAGGGAGAGGGCGGGCGCTGGGGGGAAGTGGCCCGGTGCTATGCGGAACCTGAGTGCCGAAAAACCAAAAGTCGAATATTACCGGAGTTCAGAGGATATGAAGGCTGCGTTTAAGAGGAGGCAACAGGATGATATGAGGAGGAGACAATCAAGAAGACAGCACTCGTCTGAAGAGGACGAGATCATGGCTGAGTTGGAGGAGGACGGGGGGTACGAGGAACGCTCAAGGACCCGCTCACCACCACAACAGGGTAGGAGATGGATGAACAGCGAGGGTGACACGCTGTGGGATTATGGTGTTGATGTTGACGAGGAGGAGAGT
The DNA here is from genome assembly GCA_030685235.1 of Copromyces sp. CBS 386.78. Taxonomy (NCBI): domain Eukaryota; kingdom Fungi; phylum Ascomycota; class Sordariomycetes; order Sordariales; family Sordariaceae; genus Copromyces; species Copromyces sp. CBS 386.78. The sequence continues at coordinate 964,505 of MU839079.1, forward strand.
TATGGATATCCAGGCCAAGGAGTCTCCGAGTCAGTATCGCTTGTCGGGACGGCGACCGGATACGATGAGGGCCAAGGGGATGAAGACGAGGACGTGCCGCTTGCTGAGCTGATACGCAGACGCAGAGTAAAAGGCAGTTGAGGATATGAGTGAGGAGCAAGAGCACATAGGCGAATATATAGCTTTATAATACCAGATACCCAATGCACATGTCTATTTGTTACCATCTACCTCTAATTCTTGTCCGCTCGGCGCCATAAAGCAACTCGTTCCCTTCCCTTCCCTTCCCTTCCCTTCCCATCCCACTCATCTTCTCTGCCTCGGGCCTCCCCTTCACTGCCCATTCAACAAACTCAAATAACAGTTCCACCCGATACTAATCACATTGACAAACAAGACCCTGTGGTCCAACGGCACCAACTTGAAGTTGACCAACTGCACAAACGGCCACACCATCCAATTGGAGCTCAACGCCTCCCAGTAGTTCTTTTGGAGTTTCTCCCCAACATCCGTTCCCTCCATGACCGCCATGCTGGACAGGAAAATGCCAATAAAGGTCGGCGCAAACAGGCCCTGGTCGGCAGCCACGCGGGCAAGGATGGTCTTGTTGGGGGATCCAGGGACCACGACGCGCTTCTGCAGAACACGGAACCAGGTCGTGGCTGCGGGACCGAAGACGGCGCCGCCGTACAAGACCATGCGACCTGTGCGCGTCAGGTCGTGGTTGGACAGCCCGCGGCGGTCGACGAGTTGCTGGGCGGCGACGTCGCCGACGCCGAAAAGGACGGCGGTTGTGACGGCTTGGGTGAGGAGGGGCCGCGCGGCCAACTTGGCTTTGTACCTATTTTTCTTTTGTGTTAGAAGATGGGGCAGTGAAGAGAATAGATGAGAGGCAGCTTACCAGTTGAGCATCTTGGCTGGATTTTTGAGGGGGGTGATTATGTTTTTTTTTTGGGGTGTTATGGTAAGGATTAGTAGACTGGTTTTGTCCACGCCCTCTGAGTGGAATTGGGTCGGGTTAGTCGGAGTATTTGTGTGGTTTTGAGGTCCGAAAAGCGAAGTGGTGAGTGAGGATGATGGATGACCAAGTCGAAGTTTCAAAAGTGGGTTGACCAGCGACGACCAACGACCAAACAAAAAATAGCCAAGTCCAGAAAGATAAAATGACCAGCGTATCTGTCCGCGGGACTGGAGGCAAACGGATACCTGTTTTTATGGGATGAAAAAAGGAAGTCAAGTTTGCTGAGTGAGAAAAAGTTTTGATGAAATGCTCGATCTTCTCAGCACTTGACGTTCTTGATCTCACAGGTCAACGAGTGAGAGCCTCTGGTCGTAAACACGAAGCGGGTATCGCGGCTCAGATATCAAAGACTTGGCGGTCCGTAAAAGTCGGCCTTTTTCTTCCAATCCAACTTTGGGAATTCCGTGGTGTTGTTGATGATAATGTGTTTCTAGGTCGGGAGGAAGACAAACGAGATGTTTACAAGAACGATAGAGAAGGATGTCTCGGATCAGTTTCAGACTTCCGGATGTTTTTTTTTTTAGGTGTTTTTCTTTTTTTTTCGGGACCAGCCCAGATTTTCACCCTGACGAAAGAAACAGCACAAAAAGCAACGGAAATCTGAAAATCCAGGTGGTCCCTGATCACCATCAACAAACAAGCCAAACACGTCGTCGACCCCCTCAGGATGGACATTCTTATTTCCTATTATTCGTTAGACCCTTTTGTCCTCAGTGGCGGTTTAGGGGTTACAATGCCCTACAACGCTGTTCTCACAGGCCGTGACGGCAAACAACGGGATTCGGGACAATGATCCCCGGGCCCCCCCTTTTACCCCACATCATGTGGGGGTGCTTCAAACTGCACATACTACCTTGCATAAACCCCGAACGGCAGTTCAACCCATCTTTGACATGACATCATGCAGGTCCATGGGATTTAAGGGTATGCCGCCGACGCGAGACATCTGTTATGCCTTGAGGGGGTCAAGAAAAATCATTCGTTTGCTCGTGGGGAACTTGAAGAGTTCAAACCTGAATGATAGTGCAGTACAATGACACATGACAAACAACAAAATATATACGACCATAGGCACTTGGGCAGAAACTCGGGATCCCTTCCGATCTCCCCTAGATAAGCCAGTGACCGCCAGACTAGTGGTTGGTTCCGTGACGGCCGGCGAATAATCTGGTGTTATACCTGTAAAGGGGAGAAGTGAAGATAGAGAAAGCAAAGAAAGACTACCACAACTCAAAAGCCAATTCTTTGTTCTTTTCGCTAACCTATCTCCCACCCCTCCAAGCAGCAATACCAACACTCTTCTTCCTCAATAGACTCGGTCGTTGTCCACCTCCCAGTGACGAGCTTCCCCCGCTTCCATTGCCATTGCCATTGCCATTGCCATTGCCATTTCCATTTCCACCACTGCCTGCCCCTGCGGTGGTGCCTGTCTCACCAGTACCCTCATTCCCAACATTCCCAGCAGCCCCTGAATCATTCTTCGTCCCCGAACCAGAACCTGAACCAGAAGAAGCAGCAGCAATATGTTTCTTCAGCCGATTCCCCAAACTCAATCTCGCCGCACTTATCGGCTCGTCTCCGTATGGCGGCGGTTTCAGCGCCGTGAACCCTCTTCCGCTCGGTGTACGTTCGTGGTGCCGTCTCCCTTCGCTTCCATTGTCACCACCAGTTCCCCTTAAGGTTGCCAACGATGACGTACTATCTTTCATACCGCCGCTATCAGACCCACCCGAAGCAGAGCGGGAGGAACCACCTGACCCAGACCTAGAGCCGGACCGTGAGTGGTGGGAAGGGTGTAAGGGGTCATTGGAAAGAGAGGGAATGTCACGGGAGGAAGCGACGGATTCCCAATCATCGCGGTCCATGTCGTCGCCTGAGAGCAACATCTGCGAAGTGCGGTTGAAGTTGGAGGCTGTGGATTGGACGGCTGTGTCGGTGTCGTCGTTGTTGGAGTCGGCCGAGTCGGCCGAGTCGCCCGAGTCGGCCGAGTCGCCCGAGTTGTCTGCGTCGGCTGCAATGTAAAAGTGGGAGAGGTTGGAGGAGCGGTGGCCATAGCCGCCGATGCCGTAGCCGCCGGTAGTGGCGAGGTGAGAGGCGGAACTACCGCCTCTGCGCCGGCCGAATTGGTGAGGCGTGGTGACGACGGGCGGGATGCTGGGGGAAGCGGTTGAGACGGCGCGGCGGTTGGTGGGGTGGGCGCTGCGGCTGCGGTCGCTGGAGCCACCGCCGTTGGAGCTGGTGATGGCGATGGTGGGGAGGTCATCGTCGTCTTCGTCGTAGTCGCCGTTGTCGTTCGGAGGGTAGGCTTTGGGATCGGAGCGACCGCCGCGCATGAAGTTGGCGAGGTCGGTAGGTACGCTTCGGCGACGCGGTCGGGTGCCGGTGCCTCCGGTGGCCACACTGGCGACGCTGGCAACGCCAGTTAGGACGGTCTTGATGGATGATCTCCTTGATATACCCGACTGGCTGCCTGAGCTCTTCTCCTTGTCGCGGTCCATTTGCCCATGCACACTTCCACTGGCGGTACTTCTCATCTTATTCATTGCCGCTACGGCAGCTTGCAAGGCCGGCCAAGTCTCCACTTGCCCGTTGCTGGCATCCTCGACACAGCAACACTCATCACCCGCCGGGCATTCCTCTTCGCCCATCTCATGCCACTCAGCGAGACAGGCTTCGTGGAAGGCGCAGCCGCAGCCGAGACAAGGCGGGTAAAGCGCGGTGATGGGCTCCAGACAGTATACACAGCGGAGTTGTTTTTGTTCTTTCTTGTTGCCGGCTTTTTCACACCTATGACAAGTACCAACGGCACCACCATATTTGCCCTTGGCTGGCCTGGTGTATTCGACTGGGTCGAGCTGAACTTCATGGATGCGGCAGATGCCCGTAACATCAAGACCGCGGCCGGAGGCGATCAAAGCCTGGAGTTGTTCTTTCTTTCCGCCAAAGGCAGAGTTGTGGCTGGCACTATTAGCAGCCGTGTTCTCAGCCGTTTCGTGATCGTAGTAGCCGTCCATGCTGTGTGTGCTATCCCACCTAGAACTCGATCTCTTGTCACCCTTGAGTACGTTAAACTTCAAGATTTCGAGACGAGATAACGGCTGGCCCCATATTTGCAGCATCTCGGCGTAGGCATAACGGTAATACGAGTAGACATGGTTGCGGCTTGGGTCAAGAAGAGGCGTGCTGAGCCAGCCATCATCGTCAAAGAGACCTTGGTTCTCTGGCACGACGGAGACTGCAACGGGTACCAAGACGGTCATGTCATGACCTCTAGTCTCATCATCTGAGAGTGAGGTTCGTGCCGTACCCGGTGTCTCTGGAGCTGTACCTCCGAACACGGTTGAAGCTCCCCAGGTGACACTTGGGGCGAGGTTGTTGAAGATCGCTTCAGCCGGGCTAGGTCGCTTTCGTGACGGGGGATCTGGAGGCGATCCCGAAACCATCCCAGCCAGTGTCTTTGGAAGGCTGAAGGCTGCAGAAACAGCTGAGTTGGAGCGGTGAAAGAGCCTATTGTTGGGCGATGTAGATAAACTTTGAGTTTGGTCGACTTCCCGGAGATGATCCCGAGCCATCTTGGGAGGCGTTTCGCCAGCGGAGAAGGAGTTGGGCGTAGGCTCCAGCAAAGCTATAACATCCTCGGATCCCGGTGACTCTGAGTATATCGCAGGAGTATGGACCGTTCTAGGGGTCGTGATAGCACTACTAGCTTGACTCTTGTAGTTGATATGCCATAATGCTGGGTCGGTAGGGAAATACTCTAGTGAAAAGGAAGGGGCCTTCATAGGCAAAGGCGTCTCGGGTTGGGGAAGATGTGATCCTGCATAAGCTACCCCGTCCTCGGCGGACGAGTCTCCGAAGATGCAAGCAAGCATGGCCAACATCTGGATGTCAGCTACCTCTTCGAAATAGTCAAAGAGGTCGGCGATCAAGCTCTGAGCTAGTGGATGATAACCCCATTTGACTCGGCCAGACAAGTTGACATCCCAACCAAAGTGCTGTGCATACTCATCATCCCGAGATCGTGCAGAGGCATCCCTGGCTATGACAAGGACAGACTCTTTCCTGTTTTGTTGTTCATGGATTTCTAGCGGGATATCGTTGCGCAACAACATTGCCGCATAATGCCATATGTGAACAAGGTCGTGATATCCGTATTTTTCTGCGACCATAGCATTATGCATGCACACATCAGCGCCATGGCCAAAGATGGCATATTCCTGAGCAAATTGTTTCTGCGATGGGAGTAGGCTACGCAGATCGTGGATGGCGATGGTATTCTTGGGTCTGGCTGGGAGCCTTCTCCGGCTGATGCCCGTTCCAGTACCGGTACCAGCGCCAGTGCCTCCTCCGCTAGAGCGCAGCGAGTCGTTGGCACTCCATGTCTTCTTGAGGCGACGCCCACCAGGTTGATACCATAGACTGATCTTGTGCATGGTTGACGGCTCTGAATCGCTGGAAGAGCTGGACCCCGAGTCTTCCGTTCCATCACTCAGATCTTCAGAACCCGAGGCATCATCATTGTATCTACGTCTTGGAGGCGGTGAATCCTGAGCAAGACGACCGAAACCCGCAAAGTTTGGCTCTCCTTTCTGTCGATCACGATAGGCGTCCGAATTGGGCAGCGAGAACAGTGCGAGTGCTTGTTGTTCTTTCGAGGGGAAGAAGCACACAAGTCTGCCGTCGTTGGAAAATCTCGCTCCGCACTTTCTGGGCGTCGGCACTGCAATGGGCCGTTGTGTTGGAGCAAGGGTAGCTGTCGGATCAAGTTCAGCGCTAGCCGTAAGGTCCTGTGACATCGACACAGATCCTCCGGGCTGAACATCGCTGTCTTCCTCATCAGTGGAGCTTTCGTCTGCTAGCGCTTCGATTTCCTCGTCGTTGAGATCCCTGACATTCTTAAAGAGGGTGGTACTGTTTTCGAGGTCGACGTCGCCGAGCAAGTATGAGAAGGCCACCTCGAGGCAGTTTTGTTTCCGCTCGAGGAACTGGTTGGCGAGTATCTGTAACTCGCGCTCGATTTTTTCGTGTGTCTCTTCAGGCATGAATGATGTCTTTTCGACATAAAACTCGGGGGGCTGGCTGGTGGGATAGCTCGTTGGGATGTCAACTTTGACCTTGATGAAGATTCCCTCGCCGTTGATGCCCCACGGTCCCGTCAGTGAGGCATTGAGAATCAAAGCATCCATGTCGATGCTGTCCCATTGTACGTTGGGGAGACGATTGCTGACATGGATCAACTCGTCTTGGATAGTCTCTGGTTCAGCCCAGTCATCGTCATAGGCACCATGGCTAAAGAGGCCAGAGTCTTTGATACTACCCCTTCCAGGGCCGTCGGACTCAGATTTCCGCTTGGTCATGGAGATACCCTTCATCCACCCGATCTGCGACCGACTTTTGTCCATACTTTTGCCGCCATTCACCTTGGCCTTCATTGGAGAACCTCTCCAGGTAGGCCCAACCCGACGGAGATGAGAATTCAGGCCGTAGCTGAGGGCACTTTTGCGATACTGACCCGAGCTTCCCGGGCGCGGGTCGCTCATGGTAGCAGTCCTGCGATCGCGGTGGACAGTATCGTCGACTGCGCGGAAAGTCTTGTAAGCTGCGCCTTTACGGCTGAAGGGCAAGTTTTCCACCATAGTCTTCCCTTTCACATAGCCAATGGACTCGAGAATCTCGGGCTCGACCTTTTGCAACCGCAACTCGTTATCTTCGCCCCAGGAAACCAATTGAAACTCTCGCTCATCTACCCCCTCGCTGCTGACTGATCCGCGAGCTCTCCACAGGAATTCTTTCACCTTGTGATTTCCGTGTCCCGAGAAAATGGCAACGGGTTCTGATGCGCTCGGAGCCTCTGGGGCGGTTCGCCGATCGTACAGGTAAAGGTTGCCTGGCTCATTCTGTGGTATGGCGAGCATTCCAGTGCCAAAAGGGGTGTGTCTAGCTCGCCATACTGGAAAGTCGGTGCGAATGACACGTTCCGGCTCGTCGGTCTTTGCGTAGTCCCAGAACTTGATGGTCTTGTCCAAGGAGCAGGTAACCAAGCTGGAAGCCTCAGTCCGGCTCCAGTCGATACCGTAGATCTTGGACGTGTGAGCACAAATGGTCTTGATTGGCTCGACGGTCTTTCGGTCGTCCCAGATATGAAGCCACCGATCGTGAGCCGAAGCAAGAACATGAGGGTCTTGACGACTATACTTGACCTGAGTTGCACCGGCAAACCAGTCACAGAATGTCAAGGCAGGCTGTCTCGGCCTCCTCAGATCCCAGTGATGAACATAACCGTCGACTGAGCAACTAGCTAGAAGGTCTGGGTGGTGAGCGGAGAAGTTGATATCGGTGATGGCTCTACTATGAGCCTGCAACGAGTGTTCGATGGCGCCGGAGGGTGAGTCGTCCCTCATGTTAAGGTTCCATACGAGACAGCGGTGGTTTGCTGTTGAGGCCACCCAGTAGTCACGGGCTGCAAAAGGAGACCATTGAACATCGACAACCAGCCATGGGAGGCCGTGACTGCTCAGTCTCCGTGGCGGATTCCATGGCGAGTCCAGGTCTATGATGGCGAGGCCCTCAGGGGAAGCAAGAGCAACATCACGGCCCGAGGGTGAGATGGTTGCGGAGCCCACCCAGCCATCAACATGGATGGTCAGGTCGGCATCGAAGCTCTCACTGTCGAAGGCTGACTTGATTGTTTTCGCCTTCTTTGGCGGAGAGTCAAATACGGACGGCATATTGAGCTAGCGGGTGCAGCATGATGCGTGCACTCCCTCATCCCATTCTCAGTGCTGCTGGTGTTTGCCTGGGCCTGGAACCTTGTGAGTTGTAAACCAAGGATGAGTTGAGTTGACGGTAGCTGATGAGACTCCTTGTCGAAACTAAACAAGCTCCCCCAAGGACGCGCAAACTTGTATTTGTAGGGCGTCTAGGGAATGGTGAAGTCGTGGGAAAATCGAAGATATCAAAGGTGGTCGTCGTCGTCGATGATGGGTGCAGAACATATCGAGAGGCGTCGATATCAGCGGAGGAAAATTGAAGGCTGGTTGAAAAGACAAATCATGCAATGGATGAGAAGCCAAGAAAGAAGTGGACTAATATTTTTCTCAGTGGAAGGTCAAACCGACAACGGGGTCAATCAATCTCGACAAGACGCCGATGAACAGGAGGAGTTTGCAGTGGCATTCATCGCCAGAAGCGGAGTGGACGCCCAAAAAAAAGGAAAGTACCTCTACCTTACATACCTTTCTTAGTCATGTGGTCTGTGCGCTTATCGCGAGATCGTTACGATTAGAAAGCGGGATGGATGATGATTCCATCACCTGTCGCTGTCAGGGCCGTGACTGCTGACATTCAGTGGTTTCCTGTGGTCACTTGAGACACTCCCCGCCCTGGGAAGGCACGCCGCGGGTTTCATTGCGCCCGCCGTCAGTGCCTACCCACTTCAGGAATTGTGTCGCAAGAGATTCTGCCGTCTTCCACTTCTCTCTTAAAACAAATTGAGAATCGGTTGTCCTTACAACATTTTTACTCTAGCCATATCACCGCTTCACACACGCGTTCCATTGTTTAGAATCCCGACCGCTTCGCACCGTGATACACTGTTTGCCTCAACCGGAGCCTCCGAAACGCCTCTTCACTGCCTCTTACACTCGGCGATAACCCCTGCACCAAACAGCCCTTCCTCGCTTCCAGCCAGCCTCGGCGAGAACCATTTTCCACACAGCAACCCCTCCAACCTGCTTGTCCAGCTTTCCTTCGCAGTGAACACCAACAGCAGTTGATATAATCACCATGGCGCTTCCCAAGCGAATCGTTAAGGAGACCGAAAGGCTGATGGCTGAGCCGTACGCACATACTCTCCCCATCCCGAGAGCAAACAGCCCGAACCAGGTCTAACATGTCCTTCCTGATCGCAGTGTCCCCGGTATTAGTGCTGTCCCCCACGAGGACAACCTTCGCTACTTCGACGTCGAGATTCACGGCCCTTCGCAATCGCCATATGAGGGTTGGTCTTCCTTAGCCCCACGGCCCCCGAGATATCTCTCCACCTCCATTGCGCCATCGCAGTCAAAACCTCCCAAGAAGAACGTACACGATCGCTAACACACCAACACAGGTGGCGTCTTCAAGCTCGAACTCTTCCTCCCCGACGACTACCCCATGACCCCTCCCAAGATCCGCTTCCTCACCAAGATCTACCACCCCAACGTCGACAAGCTGGGTCGCATCTGCCTCGACGTTCTCAAGAGTGAGTCTGAGTCCTGAGAAGCAGACCTACCCAAGATCCAAAAGCTTACACATGATACCTCCCGACAGACAACTGGTCCCCCGCCCTGCAAATTCGCACCATCCTCCTCTCCATCCAAGCCCTCCTAGGCGCTCCCAACCCCGACGACCCGCTCGCCCCCGACGTGGCCAAGACCTGGAAGGAGAACCCCGACGTCGCCGTCGCCACCGCCCGCGAATGGACACAGAAGTATGCCTTGCCCCAGTAGGGTGGGAGAAGGCTGGCACCAGGACTCAACAAAGTGCCGGAACAGGGCCTCGAGGCTAGTACGGCGCCAACATATTCCGACCCAAATGCAGGAATCTTTGACCCATATTGGTTTGGGCCGTAGGACGGCAATTGGGTTCTAGATTATAACTGAACACGAGAGCGGCTGGATGGTGTGGTCTTGGGAGAGACGGGTTGTCAAGTGAACGAGTGACGTGACGCTGCTTTGGCGATGATACCACGCGCCCACGGTGCATACGGAGCACGCAGAGACAGCCTAGGATAGCAAGAATTAGGGAGGGAATGTTACACAGGAGAGGGAGAGATAACGAATACTGGATTATCTTTGTCGATGGACGAGGAAGGGCACGGATGATGGTAGGAATGCCTTGAATAGGCGAGGTGGATGCAGCAGCTGCGCGGCGGCAGGCAAGGAAATGGGGAGTTTTCGACATAGGGAACATCCTTTGGAAGCGTTGTGTTTTTCACATGTGTTCGCAGCGATAGAGTACGGTGTAGGATGTTTCAGATACTACATACTTTGCAACCTACCCGCTGCCGCAATTTGTGTCCGTGAGTGGGAGAGTTTTGGTCAGTCGAACAGGGTCGGTTAAATGCAGGACAGCACAACATTGTAATCTGATCTGGTGGTAAGCTGAAGATACTGATGAAGAATTACCAACGGAACGGGTACAGGTTGGAAATAAAGATACCAGTCTTCTTTACAACATGATAATACGATAGAGCTCTACACAGACCGGGTGGTAGGAATGGATAATCCCAAGGGAGGGAAGCTTACCTATAGAGGGAGTGGGATTTGAAGAACGCAGGAATCTGGGACATGAGGATTCCAATTCATAGACGGGAACCGTGAGTTGGTTTCCTTTGGATCGAAGGGAGGGCCGAAGAGGACTAACCAGACTAGAACAGGAGAGCTTTTGTGACTACTAGAGGTATAAATACAGATGTCAACTAGGTACCATCTGATAATTTTGATATCTGATACATAATGAATATATCTAGTATTTGATGTGTACCAGTCTACTTAGGTTTCAGGTTCTAGCAGCTTTAACCGCGTGGGATAAAACAACGAACGAACGCAATGCATACCTAGGTACGGTAGGTACTGATGAAATCTAGCCCCCCCTGATAATGATGATGATGACGATGAGGTCGACAATAGTTGTTAACAGACTATGAAGTGTGTGACACAATAAGCAAAGATGGTCTGCTCATCATACCTACCTACTACTCGTTTATACAACTGGGAGGAGTCTGTTAGCCCCTTCCTTCCGTCCATTGCTTTTGGAGAAGAAAGAGACGAAACTTGACGTAACACCAAGTCGAATCGAATCGCATGGAAAGCAAAAGCACGAGCACGAGAAGCACTATGACAAACAAGCACGAGCAGAGGGAACGGAAACGGAACGGAATACCAAAGCAGAAACGTTATATGTAATAAGATAATTAAATCAAGTTCAACTGTAGTAAGCCCTGGGGTATCTCTCTATTTGCCGGAGTTTTATTTTGGTATTTTCTTTTGGTCGATTCGCCCTCTTTCTTCCACTGCTATACTCCGATCCCTCTCTCGCGTACCTAGAAACGAAACTTCTCTCTATTCCCTCTGTGCCTCTCGCCGTTGATCGGACTGGACTGAACTGAACTGAACTGGATTGGGTTGGACTGGACAGGACTGGGCATGATCACGATGATTGTTCGATTGTGGCGTTGACGGGGTGGTATTTTTGATTGATTTGATGATGGGGAGTCCTTCTTCATCAAGGCAGTATGCCAGTTGGCATCTCCAGTCGGATATCAACCTGTCCAGTGACCAGTCCCTGTCCGCCGCCGTCCAATTGTTCCAATCCCTTCCTTTCCTTCAGTTCCAACGCAAATATCGAAATCCAGCATGGCACCGCATATCCCCCATCCCCTCCCCTCCCTTGAAAATAAAACGCAAAACCTTTGGGAGTTTGTCGGGTGCTCCTTCCTCCTAAATGCCAATCTTTTTTTGGTTGTTCCCTAACCAACTCTTTTTCCCCCCTGTTTCGAAGCCTCTGCCTGTCTGCCTCCATGCGACTGACCCCCTCTTGCTTCCTCTGCTTCTGCCCCTCTTCCCTTCCACTTCCAGCTTCCCTCTATTCAATCTGGTGATCCAGATCGTGGTTTGGTGGTGGTTGTCGCCACTGCCCAAAAGAAAGCTCCGTTGCGTCTGCCTGCCATCCATCCATCCTTTCAAATGTTGGTCTGAGTGTCTGTCTGATTGACGTTGTCCAGGTTCCGAGCGCCTCGATAGCCGGAAGTGGTGTGGTGCCAGCCTCGCCATTGGGGAGATCTCCAATAGAAAAAAGAATCTCTCGACTTGGTTTTGCTTGCCAATGTTGGTATTGTCCTCGTGGAGTGTGGTCGATCTTTGCTGAGTATGGTTGGGTGAGGATCATAGCCGATGAGGTCAAGAGAGACCCGTTGTCATTCCGTCCACGGTGGTTGAGACAAAGACGACGACGAACGGGTTCTCGATCGGCAGTCGGTCGAAAGAACAAGATCAAAACGCGGTCGCGGAGAATAAAGATAATTTGGAAACTTTTGGAAAGACACCACCGACCGAAAGTGGTGGTAGTCAAGTATTTTTTGTTGTCAGAAAAAAAGAAGAAGAAAATCAAACGCTAATATGCCATGCCGCTAAAATGTGTGTGTCCACTGCGCGCGAAACAAAGTGATGATGTGATGTGTAATGTGATGTGATAATGCCGACGACTGAATGTGCAATCTTTTTGTCTTCCAGAAAAAGTGATTTAAATGTTGTAATCAAAATAGGCCTTTCTCTGTAAAAAAAAAACTATGGATGGTATTTGGTGTGTTCTGCAACCCCGTCCTAGCAGGAAGGCCTCAAATGATGAGAGAAATTAGAAGGAAAAAAAACCGAACGAACTTTGCATTCGCTGCTGCACTGCCAATCCAAACCTTACACACAACATAGAATACACAGGAATTCTCACTCTCACCCTGACTTATGAGATGAGAGCAAGACCCTTTTTCTTGCTAAAAACTGAACTGATGAACCTTCACCAACTCAGTAAGCGACTTTTAGAGACGACGGCGCGGTCTCAAAGTATAAGGGCGCTCCCGTCGTTGATGATGTTGATGTCGTTGATGATGCTGAAGTCTGATGTTGTGCTGCTGGTGGGTATGATTGGCTGTGCGAGTTCGGCTGCGGTGTCGGGGTCACTGGACAACGCGGGACAGGATATTCCTTCATCATCGTGCTGCCGTTCTGTCCGAAGCTGGCTCCGTCGGGAGTGATCGGAGGGGTCATGTATCCCTCGGCAGCGCCGGGGACGGATCCCAGGCCCTTGTGGGGAGTGCTGTAAACGTTGGAGGCCTTGCTGGAGCTGGGGGTCAGCTCGCCAGGAGAGGAGGGAGGGCCACCGCGACGGTTGATGGCGGCCTGCTGAGCGAGAAAGTCGGCGAGCTTGCCAGACACTTTGGAGAGGTATGCGCTTGAGTACTTCCTGGAAAGCGTGACGGAAGGCTGGTGGAGGTGCTGCGAAAGAGCCAAGAGCGTGGCGTTCTCGACCTGGTCCCATTCCCCGTCGTTAACCTCGGGCTTGCCCAAGATAGCCCTAGCCAGGACTAACGAAACCCGTGCCATGATGGAGGGCTTGGTGGAAACGAAATCCCGGTGGTACAAGGCAATCTCGCAAATGTATGCCGCCATGTGTTCAACGTCCCTGCCATCCGTTTCCTCGGCAACGATCAACTGGGTGAAAAAGTCGACGGTCGGGTGTCCAATGTTCCAGTCGAGAGTGTTGAGAACGTGCATTTCCATCTGCGTAAACATGCCGGCATCGTAAAGTCCGCAGCACATGTTGTTGAGCTCGTTGATCTGGGGGACTCTGTCCTTCTTGTCTCCATACTTGGCAGCAATCAGTAGGGCGGCGCAACCGACGAGCTGATAGTGCTGCTTGTAAACGACACGCTTGGAGCAGTACCGATCGAGAAGGTTGACGGTGAGAAAGAGGGTTTCGGGCAGGAGCGAAAAGGCAGCGTGAGCCTCGATAAGGAAGTCGATAAGGTACGGGCGCATGAACCATTGGATCTCGCGTTGCATGTCGATGAGGTTAGCATCGGGTAACGTCTCGTCCTATCAAGTCATCTTCATGTCAGCACATTGTCACCCAACCAATCACAAACAAACTTGCACAATCTTACCTCCATATGACGGATGTGCTGCATCATATCCTCAAGGTACTCATCGGCAGCGAGTCGTGACAGGTTGTTGGCGATCATTTCCTGCTTGTTCCGAGCGATGAGCTTGGCAGCATCCCGAACGTTTACCCTTGGCGCGGGCTGTTCATCGGACTCGACGAAGAAGCTCTCGTCGTTGTGACGTGAGGTAACCATTTTGATGTGGGTGTGGTGGTTGTTTTTGGAAGATTGTGCGTTTCGGCGATGGCTGAATGAGTGGCGAGTGAGTTCCGAGTTCTCCTGGAAATCGTAGTTGTTGCAGTATTAGTTGTCGAAATGAGCCGAAAGAATGAGGCTCAAGTCTATGTAGTTGTCGCGTGTCGTAAACGGACGAGTGGTATTAAAGTATTAAGGAGTGTGCTGAAATATCGGATGCTTGCTGTAGAAGGAGTGACGGTGGCTGTTGATAATGCCGGGTTGGGTTGAAACTGTAGGAGACGAGAACCTCTCGTCAAGGTGACAGGATGAGTGTGTGTGCCTGTGGCCGGGGAACACGAGGTTATTGAATAATGCCGTCTGAAGGGGCTTCTAAACGTTCCAAGTCAGCCAAATGTGCTTCGCAATCTTCATCCCAAGCAACGGACGGACCGTTCCTGAGACTACAGCCAGGAAACTCCCTGGATCTCTGATCAATCTCGAACTCGGACGGGTTGATGCCGTGGTTCCACATTTCAAGGGGCAAGTGCAAATTGAGCATTCTCATTGGACAGATATATTCCATCTCAAAGCCCAGATCGGGATGGATGACTCTCTTTGTGTGTGTAGGAGGTGGTGGGAGCAAAGACAGGAAAGTGTCCCGTTGTGTATCATCATATCTTTGATGGGGGCTGTCATTGAGGAGGTGGGGAGACTGCCAAAATGCAGAATGCACAATGGTGCAGGAGTGAGGCTCGAATGACGGGATGAAGAATGCGCAGGTTTCGGCCGGCAACGCAAGGCAACGCAGAGGAGAGAGAAAAAAAGGGATGCCTTACCGCAACGGTAGATGTAGAACTACCGAGAAGACCGATCGGTGGATATCGACACAATTCTGTAGAACTGGCAGCGGCCAAGGTGGGAGAGACGAGCTAACGTGTCCCACAGAAGGCAACCTTGGGATCGACAACAAATTGGTTCAGGCGTGCGGGTGAAGATGGAAGATGCCGCGGGTCGGTGGCATGTGTCTGGAAAGGGAGAAAGAAGACAGCCACAGGTTAGCGCCAGATTCAAGATCATGATACATCATTCCCTCCCCTCATTTCATTTCATTTCATTTCATTTCATTTCATTCTCAGGTCCCAAGTTCAGTCTCGCCAATAGTTGCTATGACATCACTGGAATCTGAGAAGGAGGTCCAACCCCCCCAGTGTCCGCCCTTTTGCATCTCTCTTGCGTACCTCTCACTGCACTCTTTCAACTCCGAGGAAAAGGCCAGCAAAGGCTTCGCACGGGGTCGGGATGTTTATCGTCGGGGGATTCGGAGACGGCAATGTCGATTCGAATCGTCGGGGGCGGTCGGGGTGGCAGCGATGCAAAAAGGCGCAGTCGCTGAGGATGTGGATATCGAATCGAGAATCGGCGTCGACGGGATGGGGTTGCTCGGTTCGGGAATGAGGGATGGGGTGGGTGTGGCCGGTATCCCAAGGGCGGTTCGTGGGAACGAAGGGAGTCGAAGAGGTTTTATAAAGGAAGATTCCTCGTCGTCGGACCGAAGAATGCCCTTTTTTTGGGTGGGGGGTGGCAGTACGAAATTACGGACTGCGGTACCGAAAATGCGGTAAGGGGGGAAGTGGACTCGGGAGTGCTAAGAGCAGACAATTTGTGACTTTGCCTGAACAACACACACAGAAGGAGGCTAAAAAGCACGAGGGAGCAATGCAAATCGAAATGCAAGACTCTCTTTTGCTTTCTAACTACTCTCTGACCTTGTTGCACTTCCGGTCCTTATATCCTTAAAGCGGTGTTTCGGCCTGGAATGATGAAAACTTGTCGGTATGGTCCAGGATTTCGAGTATCTAAATCTCCTCCTTCCCTCCTTTTCTTTTGGCGAAAAAAAAAGGAATACACAAGAGAACCACGACGTCGGGACGATCGGGATCTCGTTTTCTTGGAAGGAAATGTTTCGGGATAGGGAACGACTGAAGGCGGAATAAGAGGAGGAAGGAAGAGGAAAGGGGAGGAGGAGAATAGATATTTGCTCGGGTCGAGCGAGCGAGAGAGAGAGAGGGGAGAGAGAGAGAGAGGATGGAGTGCAAGAAAAGGGAGTGGACCAGCGGCAGAGATTGGTTAAAGGCCCATTTAAGACAGGGCCCCCGGCAACTCCTCGTACTGTGTACTGTGCTTCCGCTTCACATTGGCTTCACACACACACACACACACACACACACACACACTGAGAGACCGAGCACACTCTCCTATCCGGTGTTGACGGGTGAGGTAAAGTGGCAGAAGCAGCAGCAACTCCAGCAAGCGACGGCTGCACAGTGTGCTGCCAGCAACACCTTGATGAAGGCTTGATGAGGACTGGTCACAGATGCTCAGAATCAGAGTCCATAGTATCTTGTGTTCCAACTTCGTACTGTCCGTACCCTGTAAGAAACGTCCTGGCCAAACCTTTACCCAGTACGGATTCAACTGATGACTTGAGATGGAGCTTGAGATGGATTACCGGATGCCCTAGCGTACGGGGCATGGATGGGATGGACAAGGGGGGCCGCCCCATGGAAAGGCCCGGGGTACCCATGACGGTATGGAGGTTGTACATTACATTTCGCTGCTCATCTTTTCTTGGTTCGCAATCCCAAACCGTGGAGGTGAGGCAGTCGGTGGAAGGTCTGAAAAGCGAAACGACGAAAGGGTCTGAGTCGAGATCATGGATAGTCGTATATCTTTGATTCGAGATGAGAAAAGGGGATCAGACAGTCAGTCTCATGGTGATGGACTGATAGACGTCGTATCCTGCCTTTATGCTGCGTTGTGTGTTGCGCAAGACGATGGAAACAACCAGGCCGTCCCCGTCTTCCGTCCCCGTCTTCCGTCTCCGTCCCCGTGCCCCAGGCCAGGCCTCTAGCCAAACAAAGTAAAGTTAAAAGCGAAGGACGACGAATATTCCATTTCCAGTTGGTGTGTACGTACAGTTGTACACCCCCGTACATTACCGTCCGTGTCCGTGGGTAGGTCAGGCTGGGAGGTAGTGTACTTCACGTTACGGGGTAGTCAAGGTGGGATGCTTCGCTCGGCTGTAGGTGTGCCAGCCAGACATTACAGGCAATGGATGGACAGGCGAAAGAGGGTTCTGACCTTCTGATACGCCGCCGCGGCCAATGAAACCTGGGTTCAAGGTCGGCGATGCTATGACCTGCTTCAGGTTGGTAGCGGTCACCCTTTCTCTGACTGCAGAAGGCATGTTTGCAGGACAGACAGACATTTTAAGGGCTACAAAACTGTACCAGCTCCCCGTAGTGGTGTGGGATGGACGGATGGGACTGAACTGAATGTCTGGATGGATGTGTGGAGTAAGGATGATGTGCCAGCCAGCCAGCCAGCTCCTTCGAGACCTGCCTGGGAGGAGAGATGGAACATGCCGCGCACCCGAGTATGCACATCCATATCTCGAATTCTGAGGATCGTGATATTGCTGTTGCGTGTTTCTCAAAACAGAAACAGCGAAATCTAAACGCACCGCCCGTGGCCGCCCGTGTGTGACCCGTGGTGGCTGACGGTAGAATTGCGTGGATTCTCGTTTCCCTCTCGGCAGTGTAGAATGATGATGAGTCCCCTAGGTATCCTGCTATCCCAGATGACGGGATGGATGGATGGTGATGACACTGATGAGATGCAAAGTGGAATCGGATCTACTTGTACGGCGTCGACCGGGCGTCTTCCCATGACCAGCTTTTTTTTTTTTTTTTTTTGCAGGATTGCGTCTTGCCAGGGCTTCAGAATGTCAAGGGGGGCCAACAGGAACTTTGAGTCTACTGTAGTTCGACCACTGGCATGACCGAGATGAGGACTTGTCCGAGGATGCACCAGCCTGAAGCTGGTTCCGAGGTGGAGGAGCGCCCGCCCATTGTGCACACCGCATTGCAGCAGTGCGGCAACCATGGAGCGACCTGGACAGCAAGCCCAGCCAAGCCGTCATTTGTTCGCTCAAAAGACACGGTATTACCCATCTCCTTATTGCTAGTGTCACCGCGCGTGTTCGGGTGCGAAACCTTAACAGTCACAGCGGGACATTAGCATCCACGAAGCGAGGTTTCTAATGAGGAATGAACCATCCTAGCGCAAGCGCTGCAGTCCCCGGTCATAGTACCTTAGTGGGAAAGCACTCCACTAACAACGGAAACCTAACACCAATCCACGACGCCTGAAGGACCTCCGACGGCCAAGGCAAAGATGACATGTCCTGGACGGGAATCTCACTTTCCATGATCCCGTTCTATCCAGCCACTTGCTCGCCTCAATCCAGTCATCGTCTGTCAGATTACCGCCGGTCATGTTGAGCTTTATTCAAAGTCACACCATGCCATTGATGATGGCCATTGACTAACAATAGCTAGCAATGCCTTGTCGTCGTCGGCCTCCCGTCAATCGCCTTGTCATAGAGGTCCTGCCGTCCACTCTGCTGGGAGAGTTGCGATGCAGAGCACCGTCAACCGCTGGGCCTATTGAAAGGAAGCATCCTCCAAGTTCCTTTTCCACAGCGTGACATTAAGTCTAGATCCTTGAAATGCCACTTTGACACTTTCTCCATACCTAGCAGCGTCAAAAGCAAGCAAAGCACAAGCGGCAGTCCGATAGTTGGACACGTACCACTCATGCTTGGCTTGCCTGTCTGTCTTGCCTGTCTTGTCAGTCTTTTGCCTGTCCGGAAAAGCAAAGAACCTTGCTGAGGTATGTGGTTGTCGGCAGCAATTGCCTTGTCACCAGCTTCACAGGGCGGGCGGTCGGCTCCAGGAACTCGGCACGTCAAGTTTCCCGAGGGCCAGGCCCCTGGATGTCCATCACCAGCCTGCTGACCTTTTGCTGATGGGATGTCCTTTTTATGATGGGGCAAAAGGGAACTTTTGACATTGTTGGCTTCGCTGTGTTTTGACATTGTCGCTTGAGGCTGTGATGGAAAAGCAAATCGTGCCTTGGACGGACGTCTCTGAGATCATCGTCTTGCGTCGTGTGCTCTGTTTGTTTGTTTGTTATATTTACGTATGACTGATGACCTTCACATCGAAACGGCTTCCTTTGTGTGGCATATGGGGTACCCCTTTCTGTCACTTTACCAGACACAACTCCCTCCAGGGCCTCCGCCGGATGCGCCGCTGTAGGTTTCCATATCAAGCGTTCCCGATATACTGTGATCCATGGAAGACGAGGTCCCCTTGTGGCTCGTTGGTCGTCCCTCAGCCCGCAAGATTCGCATGATTTGAAGATGATTCCCGGATTGCATCAAGCAGCGGAGTCGTTGAGAAGGCGGTACGATTTACCCCAAATATAATTCATGTAATATACTTTTATCGTACTGTAATTTCGGGATCTTTCTTGGCCTGAGATTTGTTGACCCCTCGAACCCCCACATCTCAACACCAAAACGTACAGTGTGCATAGAGAGGCCAGAACAGGCTGGCTGTCTTTTTGTCAGATTAGAGGATGGATATCTGGGTTTTTCTAGCCATACTCAATCTGGGTTAGCCGCCCAGCCCCCTAGATTACTAGATTCTAGGGCCCTCTAGGATACTCCAGCACCCCCCAGACCTTCTAGGCGAATCAATTATACACACTCTTCAATCAATCAACTTTACATAGTCACATCTGACAATTAATAGTCTAATTTGCATATTCACAATAAGAAGCGCTACGATAACCAATATAAACAATATCCCTACAAAACTAATAATATTAATTATATTTCTATTAAAAGAATCTACTAATAAAGCTATTACAATCGTCCTCAAGACCTAAAGTAATTGGCCCAATTAATACGAAGCCCTTAAGCGATTAACTAGAAATAATTAAGACTTCGGCAATTAATTGCTTAAGGACGGGCCTATAATTTAAAAAGTCCTACTTCCTAAACTAAAAGACTTCTTCTTTATAAAGCCGGCTAAAAATCGTATATTAGCAATAAAGAAAGAACTTATTAAATTTAATAGAAGGATCCGGGTTAAGAAGGTCGTAGCGACTATTACAATAACTATAATAAATATTACTATAACTTAAACCTAAACCTAAATTCAAATTTAAACTAACGAAGACGGTACTAAAACCGCCGCTACCGCTACCACTTAACTCCGGCAAGAAATTAAGGAAGATTCTAACGATAAAGAAGATTTTAAAGAGGAGGATAAATACTATATTGAATAAGATATTAAGGAGGATATAGTAATTAACCCTATTACGGACTTTATTGTAAAAAGAAAGGCCGTTTATAACTAAATTAATAATATATATAATACCTACTATAAATATTAGAAAGATTTCGATAATATTAATACGAAAGTCCGTATTTAAATAAATATTTATATTACTAATTACTTCGCTAATACTACTTTCGAATAGGATAAATCTACTTATAAATAATTAAAATAAATTAAGTATTAAATTAATTATTACCCTATCGACTAGATCGCCACCGCCCGGCAAGAATACTAAACTTTTATTAAGGAGACCGCTAAGAAATAACCTAAGGATTTCAAAAAGTAAATTTTAAATTAAAAAGTCCTTATTACTAATAGTAAGAGAATAAGTATTAATAAAGCTACTTCCCCTACTTTATAATTTACTAATTTTATTAATATAACCCGCAAATACAAACCTATTTAAATAAATAATACTTAGAAATTTAATTATAATTTAGAAGATTCGTATTTAAATTATAAGGACGTATCCGCTAACTTTAGAAGGGTCGGTATATTAGAACGTATTATACTATTAGCTAATAAAAAAGTTATAATTCGTAGCGCTTAAAGTATTAATTAATCTAATTCGAAAGAGCTTATACTTAAAAAGGAAAATACTTTTAATTCTAATTATAAAAAGAAGCGGAAGGTATACGTAAAGAAAAAACGTAGCGCGGATAAAAATATAAATAATTCTTTATAACCGAAAAAAAAAGGGGGATTCGTACCGTTGTATAAAATATATAAACAAAGCCCTTACTTAATAATATACTACTAATATTTAATACCTAAAATAAGAGATAACCCTGCTTAGAAGCCTAGTAATTCTATTTAGAAACTTATTAACAAGAATTTTAAAAAATTTCCCAAAATCCGTAAAGAAATAAAAAAGGCTAGGAATTAAATGCGGGATTATTTTATTACTTTTACGCAAACTACTACTTTAAGGACTTAAAGGCGATAAAAAATTAGTATTTACAATTTAGTATTTTTCGTTAAATAAAATATTTTTAACGTAAGTAATAGAAGGGATATTTACCTTTTTAAGAATTTAATAATCTTCGATTTTAAGGCTTCCTTTTATATTTTTAACGAAATTAATCGTTTTTTTTCGTTTCGAGTAGCGTCCTTAGAAGATTATATTTAAATTGGAAATTCTTAAATACTTATTAAGCGTTTTAAAACCGTTAATATAAAAATATAGGGAGAAAGGGGAGCTCTACAACTATAATCAAAGGAGGTTGCCTTCTGCCCTAACTTTACTATAAATCTTATATTTTTATACCTACTTCGAAAATAGGGTTTTTATTAGGATTATAAACTACCTAACAATTACCTTCGTCAGCTAAACGGGTCGATTTTCTATTTCCTTTAAGAAATCTATTATTAAACAGTTTTCGAATACCTTTCCCTCTCCTTTAATTATATTATTTTCTTTATTCGACAAAATTATTTTAACTCTTATATTAATTATCGCGCATATAAGATACCCGCCCAACTTTAGCACGAACAGCTCAATTATTATAATTTACAAATCTTTAAATACTTTTATAATATTAAAGGCGCTAAATTTAAAAGACCAACGACTTATTAATATAATACGTATAATATATTTAAGATTAAACGATAAATTATACGAAAACTATATAATTAAAACTTTAAATTAAAAGAACGCTTCGCCATCAACTTTTTCGAATACGAATAAAGGAGAGGAAGTCTTAAATATATAATATTTATTATTTATTAATAGATTAAATTTATTTAAGATATTTATATAGTAATATATATAATAAAGGCTATCGTTAAAAGACTATTTTTAATTATCGATATAATTAATTATTAATATAGCGTTAAAATTAAATATATTAAATATAATAACGAATTTAATAATTAATATATTAAAAATAAGTTAGCTATTCGCCTTATTATTCTCGAACCTTCAATACCTAATATTCAAATTTAAAATGGTAATACTAAGCGTTTAAAGGGTATAATTAAAGAAAAGGCGTACGCTATAACAAATAATTCCCATCTCCCTTATAATTTTTAACCTCAAATCGTTTTAGTAGTAATCTACCTTACTAATTAATCGCCTAAATATTTTTATAATTAGAAATCTTCCTACGAATAATTTTATACCTTCGTAGCCTACCATAAGGGGGTATAAACTAATCCCCGGAAACTTAATCTTAACTATTTACATATTTACGGTTATAAAGTCTATGCAATAATAAAAATCGCCTAGAAAAAAGAGTAGTAACGAAAGAAATTCTAACTAAAAATATAAATCGGCTACTTCGTCGGCTACACTATTTCATCTATTTACTAAGTCTGGAACCTATAAATAAACTGTATTGTCTATACCTGTAATATATTATTTAATGAAAATTCAATCTATTTAAAAAACTTTAACGAAATTAAGGAAGGGTTAAGACTAATTAGTAATAAAATTTCTAATTTATTTAATAAAGTCGATTACCCGCTTTAACTATTTATATAATACTTTAAACCCTTTAATATAATTTAAAATATAGAAAACAACAATTTTATTTAATTACTACTATTACTCTTCGATAATAAACTATAAGTAAATAATAATAATATTATTAACCCTAAGCTAATTAAACCCAATATTCAAAGCAAAATATCCTTCAACTTTATACTTAAATACCCTACCCCTCTAAATATACTACTAACTACTCTCTTTATTAGTCTTAATATTAATTTGTTAGAGCCTATTTCCTTCCCGACTTTCGAATTATAAGAAGGTATTTTCAACGCTAGAAAACTCGTTTAATTAGTAGGCTAAAAATAGGGTAAAGTTATTACAAAGGCAGAAATCAATTATCTAATTACTAAGGGTAGCCGGTTAAACTCTATTAAATATTAAGATCTACCCCCGGTCCTAAAGACTTACTACAATTTCGAATATTACGAATTAAAAGACCTCTTTAAATAAGTAGAAGAAATATACCTTAATAACTATAAGGAAATAAGGTTGTAAATAGAGGTTAATAAGGATATTCTTCGTACTAAAAGTACCTAAATCCTTAATTATATATAGGTATATATATATAAATTCAATAAGTACGGCCGCTTTTAAAAGGTGAAGGCTCGCCTTATAATTAGAAGGGATTAATAGTATTATTACGGCAAAGAAATGTACGCCTCTACGTTAATTAATCGTTCTTTCCGATTTATCATCGTTTATACTGCTAAATTTAACTTCGAACTTATCTAATACAACGTTATAAATACCTTCGTTAATACCTATTTCAATAAAAAGATTTATATACGTATACCCCCTAAATATTAAAAGTATTATACAATATTCAAACTATTTAAAGCCCTCTATAATCTACAATATACTCCTCTACTCTAATAATAAGAATTTAATAGTACATTTAAAAATATAGGATTTAAATTATTATATAAATATCCGTATATTTTTAAACGCAATAGGATTCTAATTTTCTACTACGTTAACAATATTATATTTACCTTTGACTAGAAACTATACAATAAGATTAACTAAATAATAAAGAACTTAGAGGAAAAGTATAAATTTATAGGGGGTAATAACTTCTAATAATTTTTAAATATCGAAATTATTCGAAATTGAAAAGTAGGATTAATTTAATTATTTTAACGGGAATATATTCATAAAATTACTAAACTTATTAAAAATCCCTATACTTTTGCTTTTATTCTAATAAGTAATAAAAAGTTTTTGCCCTACAATAGCGTAATTACTTTCAATAAAATATAGAATTATTAAATTATCGTCAAATCGATAATATATATTATAATAATTATTCGAACAAATATCGCCTTTACAACCAACCGTTTAACTCGCCACAATTATAATCCTAACCTCTAGCACTATAAAACTACTAATAAAATATTATATTACCTTTAATTCTATCTAAATTTCTCTTTTTACTTTAAATTATTATTAAAGTTCGAAATAGCTTTAAATATTTTATACGCCGATAATTTACTAAATCGGAAAAACTTATATAGCTTTACAATTAAGCTATTTAATAATTTCGTCTATTAGGGTACTACTAAACAAAGGATAGTATTAACTTCAACTACCGAAGTAGAACTATTATCGATTTCTAACGCAATAAAGGAAACTATCGCTATTATACGTTTATATAAGGAGATTAAAATTCCCTTCAATTAGAAAGTCCTTATAATCAGCTATAACAATACTTAAATAATCTATATTCTAACCGTTAAAGTATTACAATTAATAACTAAATTAAAGTATATTAATATTTATCGTTATTAATTACGGTAGGAGATTATAGAAGGAAAGATTATAGTCGAATATTTAAAAATAAAGAAAATACTAGTTGATAAATTAATAAAAGTATTAGGATAGTTAGATTATAAGAAGTTCCGGGAATTAATAGTGATGGCGAATACGCCGGCTCAAAAAGAAATAAGGATTAGGAAAGAAGTTTCCAATAATATTCTAAAAGATACTTATAATTTAATTAGGGAGATTAATGTACTAGAAGAGAGAAAACTGTAAATAGCTTTACTTTTGCCCTATTTTGAGAAGGTCTGCAAGTAAGGGGGTATATTAGATTAGAGGGTGGATATCTGGGTTTTTCTAGCTATATTCAATCTGGGTTAGCCGCCCAGCCCCCTAAATTATTAGATTCTGGGGCCCTCTAGGATACTCCAGCACCCCCCAGACCTTCTGGGCGAGTTAGTTACACACACTCTTCAATCAATCAACTCTGCACAGTCACATCTGACACTTTTCGATATAAAAAGTGCGGGTCTAGAAAATGATACTGTAGTTCCGTCAAAGGTCTGGATTATATCAACGTATCAAAATTCCTTCATAGCACTCGTACGAACAAAATGCCCAATTACCTAACGATCAACGGTACATACGCAGTTATACCTCACACCCACAGGTCTGCATCTCCGTCTGGTTATCAAGATATCAAAATCACAGCTGCATAAAGCCAACAGTCAGGATGAACCAAGGAAAAACTCTCCACAAGTAGGTAGGTTCCATCCCATTGACAACCAACGAGCCAACCTCTTGGATGCAACCTTTTTGACCGCCAGTTCCTGCTAAGTCCCAATGAAACGAAGATGCTCCTTGATACCGAGTTTTGACTTGACAGATTTTTCAGACGCTCCATCAAGCCATAACAGTTGTTCTAAAGCGGGGTTCATGGCGTATCAATGACTGTAATTGACAATGCGGCGGCGGCGAGACAGCACCATCATGATGCTTTGTACACAGTTTCACTGTATTCACTGCGTACTCGGAACTTCAAATTCGGCACATCTCAACGCAAGCATTCAGCACCTACAACTTGACCGTTCAGCTAATGTCCCGCCACCATTTCCAAGAGTTTGTATTACTGCGCGTATCTTTCAGCCTTAGCATGTCAGTTGAATACCATGCGGTAGATAGACTGGCGGAAGCTACTCTATCATGATTCATGGCGGGAAAGGGACGGAGGCGGCCCGGAAGGAGCGAATCGACAAACTTAACACCTATAACGGAAGGCTTCGCCGCTACCTCTACACTTGCCAGTGCTCACCGTCATCGTTCCACACGGCAACTACACCCAATATTCATCCGGGGAAGTCGTCAGTCGTCGATACGGTACCTACCTCTACAGACAGTGGCTTATGAAGGAGCTACCCGCCAATCAGAAGGGCGGAACGCGCGGCTGATACACGTCCGTCTGAAAATCCCAGTTTAATGTGTTTCCACCACTTTCAACATCCAACCACGGCACCACAGACACCACCCACCACGGACAGCAAACCCAAACCCGGCCGGGTCAAACACTCCAAGCAGGCTTGTACCACGGGTCGCAACATCAAAAGTGGAAGGGGAGCGCGACTTGGCGAGAAAAGATTACGGCATGGCGCTTTGCCGCGCTATTACCGCCAGGGAAAGATAACAAAGACACGGACACAGAACACCCGACGGTCAGGTCATCAAACAGATAGAGGCACGGATTGGCTCCGGACCTCGCACCAAGCTCCGGACCATATAATACCGTCCACACCGCCTTGAAACCCCCATCCGGACCCGACCATCTTGTGCCGGAAACATAGCTCAACTCCCGGCCATGATGGACTTGTACTCCGGTCACAACTGCTTCCGATGGCCAAGCTGCCGGGCCGCTTGAGGCCGTATCACCTCCCGTCGACCTGTCTCGACATCTTGCCTCTTTTCCGTTTCGACAGGCGAGGCTATGATTGTCGTCATTATAGTATGCTGCCCTCCCGCGCTTATCTCAGCTACACGACAGCATGATACTGCAACCAGGACGGACCATCACGACCAGCTGCATCTGTCTCTGCCTTCAGCCCTTGGCCGCGCCGATCGGATGCACAATTTAGGCAACTTGGTCTCGCTGCCTTCTGATCCGTCTCTGTGTTTGGTCAAAAGATCGACCATCATCAACCCCAAGCCGCCAAAAATCCCAGAGACCCTGACGCCGCGGATCAACCCACCGCTCACTACAGCATGCCGTGCAACTCATTAAGGAGCTGTTTCCTTCAGTGGCGGTCCGCTGGTTGGCCATATACCCTGAACTTGCTTCCAAATTGATTGCTTCGGCATGCCGTGGGACATGAGCCTTTACATAGTCAAACGGTGCACGACCTACCTGCCAGTTTGGTGTCAGCACCAATATCCTTTTCTCGTCAACCTGCCACGGACCGCCGGGGATGCCCCTAGGACGACAAGCCGCCTTGTGCCAACGGCCGCGTCGTGATTATTTGGCGACTTGGCGAGCTACACCACCATTTCAACGCCCATGTAATCGCGCGCCAAACCATCCGAGTCTAGATCGGAATATCTTGGGATCTGCCCATGGGCTGCTTGTTGCCCGAACCCTCTGGCCGTATGCAGGGCACAGCATGGTGCTGCCTACCGGTGCTTGCGATTGCAGCCGGTATCAGACTGGACGGGTGGAACTGCCTCCATGCAGGTTTGAGACATACCGAACCTCAACGACGCCATCATCAAAGACGGTAAACGCACGATGATCATCAGACCAATGCCATCGGGACGGACCATCATCGCCGTTATTAAAAGGCTCGGCTGAGACTCACACTACCCTGCATTTCTTGTCGACCCGGGGCATCTCATATTCACGGTTGATTACTGCGACCTACCTTACCCTACGAGCTCCTCCACGGGAAGCTTCAAACTGGACCCTGAAATGTCACATATAACCTCAAACCAGGGGATTCTGATTCAGGTTAGCCACAGCAGATCATCATACGTTTCGGACGAAGGCCTACCAGGTAACGGTCGTACAGTGTTGGCAGCCTTGCGCCATCACGAGTATTCGAAGCAACACAGCATGCTCTGTTGGTACAGCATGCGGACATCAGTCTCGTAAAGTCTCTCTCCAAGAACAGGTTTCTTACTAACCGACAGTTTATCCGCGGTGGTTGGAGGAATGGCGTATGTGCCCTCCTATATCATCAAGTATAAGGCTGGCGCAGCGGCACCTCTTCCCATATATCCCCCAATAACGTCTGTGGAAGCATCCAAATCCCACTTGCCTTTTGTACGCTGAAAGGAGTAAAGAGAATCAGCAAAGACCAATGGTGAGAGCCCGCCATATATATGCTGAAACTGGTCATTCAACGTGGGTGCCTGCTCAAATGTCGGGAGTTTTTAGTATTGGCGGGCCTTCGCATGGCTTCAGCTCAGCCGCTCCATGTGGTGGTGGTGGCTGGGCGGAACACGTCTCTCCGACACTCAAGATTCCAAGAAAACATCATGAACCATGAACTTTTATGATGCAATTGAGGGGGCATGTTACCGAACTCAAGCCACAACAACGTTCAACCTCTCATCTTCGCCAGGTTGAGTGACTTGAGTCACTGGTAAGACCGCTTCGCGTTGCAGTTAGCTAAACTACAAATACACTTTATGAGGCATCCTCGCCCCTCCGATGGTCTCAAAGCTTGGACATCCGAGCGGCGGCCGCTTGAGTGGTAGCCGAGCCCAAAGCCCGGGCCATCCCGCCGATCACCGGATGCTCAATACGGCGGGATCTACGGACCACGGACAACCGACCGGGTGGTATGGTAACGTGACGGTAATTACGGATACATAGGTACAGTACCACCAATTAATTCTAACGAAGCATTTAAGGCAACCTCCTCGCTGTCTCAGACAGTCAGTCTGTCGTCCTCCTCGCCGAGGTGCAGGGGCAAAAACTGGCGAGAGGAGCCAGCAAGCAACGGGGATGGATATCTGACATCCAGACCGCGGTGAATTGCCTATCATGGACGCAGAATCACAGGTCTGGCTTCCGGAACCCATGGCTACCGACAATACGGGCCAGCTGGCGGATTGGGCCGCATATGAGCTTCAGCTTTCCCTCATTTTTACTCCAGTGTACTGTGCGCTATAACGCAGCTGACAATCCATTATCCTCTTCGCCAGCACCCTGATCGTGATCAAGAAGGCGGTGAGAAATGAGACGATTGGCATGCCAGAAGTTCTTACCTACAGAAACGCACCAAACACGGACACAAGAGTTTGTTGGTTCGACCACTGCACCGCTGCATCGCTGCACCCCGCTATGATAGAGCCTGGGATGAGGATGGGAAGCTTGAAATGGTACCCGGCCCGGCACGGCGCGCGCCCCCTCACACAGTGATCCACTGCCCGGTATTCACCAGGGTGGTTGTGGAGGTCTAGGTCTAGCACCTAGCGCCAGTGGCCTGAACATGTGGCATTGAGGACGTCCACGTATCCAAACGCTTGAGGCCTTGAGCGCTTGACCGCTAAGGTTGATACCTATGTATGCGGTAAGTGATGCGTGGAAACCACTTGCTTGACGCCCATGGGTAAGGAGGGAAAATGGAAGAAAAAAAGGATCGTGAACCCGAAAGGTTACGAGATGGTTCATCCTACCGGGGATCTTGTGACCTTTCGGCGTTTAATGGAGTCGGGGGAGGAGGAATATGTGCAGAGTGAAACTGGCTACATAGGCCCCAACCGCCAACAACACCAAGCCAGTGGCATCAGCGTGGTGGGGGAAATCCTGATTTGGATCTCCGATAGCGCCCATGGCGCCCCTAAACAAAAAGAAAGCAAACTCTTTCGAAGATGTCAGAAACAGATGGCATGAATCCTGTTGGTTCGGACAATCAACTCCAGTCGACACCGCTTTCATGTGCTGATGCGAACACCTTTTCAAAGCTTGAACCAATCGCTGGAAAGTTGACAGACAGAATGACTGGAGCGAGCGAGGTGTTCAAGCTTGATTGCCGTTGTTCTAGAAGCCCAATGGAAGCCAGTTTGGTAACGACAGGGGTGTTACCGCAACGCCCAAACCAAATCCCCAGGGTTCGGGTAGAAATAAGGCTGAGCTAGATGCAACAGCCACGTGAGGCTGACCAGACGCACGAATCAGAAACAGGATACAGGCTCAGATGGGGCTGCGAAAGCACTGTGGGGCACATCAATCCGGTAAGTGGATACCGGGCAGCACGGCAAGTCACGGGATGGAAGGCCGTTCATGTGACACTCGACTCCGCTGCTTTGTGGGGTCAACGCTACAAGATTATCGAAATGCAAACGTGATCCGACAACGACACCAATATCGATATATTGTGGCATCACAACTTTGCTGCAAACGGGATGTTTCCTTCTATCGAACAACTTCACTTCACAGAAGGCCGTTGAAGCTGTCTAGCTCCACCGAAAACGACAACTTCCAGAGTCCACAGGCCGCTGCTTCGTGTATCGGAAATTGGATGCGCTATTACGAGCCCATTGGAAGGATCTACACTATTGATTCCCTTCCGAAATGAGTATACGGGAAGCGCCGGTGGCGTCACAACAAATTCATGATGACAAGCAACGAAAACCGAGAGAAACTCCGAGGTCGTTGCTGATGAAAAGGAGCGTTCCGTCTCACACGCGCATACATTCCATTGGTCAAAATTTGAAGCATCAATGAGGACCGTCGACGTCGTGTTTCACTGCGTTGACAGATGGCCTCGCTATCACCTGCTCTACGGCTCTCAGCTCCCTGTATTCGATATTGAACTCAGCGGACAAACGATACGCCCTTTACAATACGTATGCCTTCTGTTTTTACTTCCGTAACAAAGACAGAAATCGGAGGACAAGCAACCCCGGATCTCCTCATCCCGAAGCGGGGCCGGGAGTTGCCTCGGTCGGGATCCAGAACACATCACCGGTCGGTCACCACACGCCGCACACGGTGTCTCTCAAACTCATCCTCGTTGCCCTAGAAACCGATGGATATCTCTTCATGCAACCCAGCAAGCAAAAAGAAACCAAACTGTATGGGGCTTTGAGTGGAAATAGTTCTGTTGTCTGGGCAACAATGGCCGGCCAGTATCGCCGCAAAAACGAGAAAGATGGAGAAAGCAGCAACGGGATGCTACGTTGCAACTCTCATGCATCAGATTTTTCTTTGCATCGAAGTGGGCATCGATTGTCGAACCATCTGAAAGCTATCGGTGGAGTTTTCCACAGAAGTTGTTGCAACGGCGTCAAAGAGAAACTGGAAGAAGAGCCGGAAATAAACGCATCGACATAGCAACCTCCCCACCCGACCCGACCCGACCGGCCGCGGCCCCGCCTGCTTATTCCCATTGCAGTCGAATGCATATACCTACATACCCCCGCCTGGACTCCGGAATGACCAGTGGGACCGGGAGTTCCTTTCGGTGGTTCAAATTTCATGGTCCGGTAACAATCAGCCTTTTTCCGGCCGGCAACTTCCCCTCTCCTGTCCGAGTGCCGCATTGCCGCATCCCGGCGGCGGGCGGACCCCCGCTACCCCACATTCCGGGCGGATGACCCGGCGCAACTCGGGAAGGTCCCGGCTGCCTGCAACGCATCGCATTGTCTTTCCGCAATCTGCCCATACATACATATGTATCTGCCAGGCAAGTATAGACTTATATCCTGCTCGGGCTCTGTCTGATACCCGCCCTGGGCTGCCCTTTCAATGCACCTATATGTACATATACACTTGCTGTACGAGTTCGGTTTCGGTGTCAGATTGCAATCAGCCCTGAGGCCCTCCATCACCGTAGCACGGCATCAAATATATCAGGGCGTAGGTAAGCGGAACCAACCGCAGGGCGAACCGCTGGAGCCAGCTATGGGAATACAAATCATTGCGGCGCGGGATGGCAATACCAATCTGCAAATGGCTGAAAGCTGCTTTGGTTTGTGATATGATCTGCCGTGTGCCCCGTGCCTGCCTGCCGGGGCAGATGATGGATGGGGACACTGCGCAAGGCACATTTCATATTTATGCGGATATGGCTTGGTGATGGTAATAAGGAAGGCGATCGTTTGCCTGAAGAGAGCACGAAGATGGTGTGCGCCTTGACGCGTGGTCACGGGGATGATGACGGGTTGTCGCCATTGTGGTACCAGTACACGGTCATGACGGTCAGAACAGTATCGAGAAGGAGGTCGAGTCATAGATATGTTACAGGCTTGAGCGGCGAAGTCAGCAAAGCATGAAGCATGTTGATAGCTTCAACGCAAGTCGTTCAGCATCAGTCACACCGCAAGACCCGGGGAGGTCTTCCTCCGCATGCTACGCCGTCCGAACGACGGCATGAACGCCCATTCTCTAGACGAGACGATATGATAGGTATGTTTGCGAGATGCTACCCAGGGAAAGTAAATCTCTTTCCAAAAACATGTGAGTGAGGGGAAGCTGCGCTTCTGCCTTGGTGGGGGAAAAGAAGCAGGAAAAGCCAAAGTAGCCAAAGAGAGACGTGCCTTATGAGCCAATGAATCCGCGTTGAACCAGGTGTAAGATCTCGAAAATCTCGACGTCGCGCCCGCGAAGAAGAAACGATGATAGGATCAAAAGGCGCGGATATGTGACGAAAACGCGGTTAAGAGATGGCGTCTCGTCTTGGGAACCCGTGTAGAGTGACAGTGAATGCGCGTCAACCGGCGTGGCTTTGGTGATTTGGACGAATCCCGAACGTGGAAAACGGGAATCTCCAAATCTCCAAACCCAATTCGCGAATCCTGGTGTGAAGATCTCCGAACGGCAACTCGCCCGGCCGGGTCCAGGCCTGGATTTTTATTTGATACATTTTTTTACCCCGCGGTCGGTTGGACTTCAATTGGAAACCTGCAGCATCACATTCAGGCCTCCAGGTGCCAGGCTCACAGGCGAATGCGACTGACTGCAACTGTAACTGTAACGCGGGGGGGAGCGGCCTATGGGAGAGATCTACAATTGTAAAACCATCTCGCGGACATGACGCGTTGGCGCAGTTGGTTCTTTCCATCTTGATTTTTTCTTCTCTGAGAGAGAGGGGAAAGCACGGTGCCAGTGAGTCTGCGCAAAGGCACGTAAAAGACAGGTCAGACCCTTTCCCCTCTTGGGTCGTCTTGGTCGGGCATTGATACAGCTTTCGGTTCACGGTGTGTGACACGGTTTGGTGAGGATCACCGCGGGGAATTGAACTCCGCGTGAAGGGTTCTGGATGGAGACTTTACGACAGGAAGGACCGGG
Source organism: Copromyces sp. CBS 386.78 (assembly GCA_030685235.1). Taxonomy (NCBI): domain Eukaryota; kingdom Fungi; phylum Ascomycota; class Sordariomycetes; order Sordariales; family Sordariaceae; genus Copromyces; species Copromyces sp. CBS 386.78. The sequence continues at coordinate 997,184 of MU839079.1, forward strand.
GGAGAGCATCATGAAAATTTTGTATCCCAGGTCACAAAGGGTTGACGATAGTTACTGGATTTCAAAAAAAAAAAAAGCTTACCATCTCTTACATCAATCTTCGGTTAGAAGATAGTTACATTCCCGCTGTCGTTACAAATGGTACACGTAAATACGTCCTAAATTACATGATGCACACATTATGTACCACCGTACCACGTACCCTTTCCCGGAATTGCGTATTCCATGGTTGTCACATCTTTTTCCATTTCAGGTTCCCAACTCCTTTCATCTCCTGTGTCAAATTTGTGAAAGACGAAACCCAAACGAACGAACCAGACAGTCTATATCACGCATCTTGCCATTACACTCAGTGATGAGAAGCAAACTCCTGTTTGATAACCAAGGAACATCTTCACTCCATCCTGACGCTTTGGGAGGTCTTCGGTACCATCCACTTGAAGCAAGCTGCGAAGTGATCGACGATGATCAGACACTCCACTCGAAACACACCGAAAGCTTGAAGGACAACACTGGCATCTAAACCGGGCCTAGGATGATTGATTTCTATTATAAATGTCGTTTTTCGTTCGGCTCAGCTTCTAAACGAAATCAAAACAGGGCGATGAATGAACTTGGCAGTCATGAAATCCGTACCTCGTCCTCGGCACGTGCTGGTGGTATTGCCCTGCTAGAGCTAGCTAGAGGCAAGTTCCGAGACATTTTCGAGGTTGGCCTGTAGTTAGGAGGTAAGCCGGCTAGTTGAAAGAAGAAAACTAACACAGATGACGACTATAAAAGTGATCATCCGCCTCACGAACCATTCATCGGTTTGATGGGCTTGAATTTTTGTAACCAAAATCCCAAAGGAGGACGAACGCCGTTCAACCAGCCTAGCCCCACAACTTCGCCGTTCTGTTCGCTACATATCACATTCGAGAAACTTGGAAACATGGATAAGGTATGGATAGGGGGGCAAAGAGGTATTTCAGGAGCTCATTCAGCTCAGCTCAGCTCAGCCTAGTTGAGAGACGGAAGTTCGGCTACCTTTAACCCCTGGCCAATCTTGATATCCCAGTTAACATCCAATCTTGAATGAACAACTTCTAAACTCCGTGGAACCCTGAAAGATCTTTCAGATGTTCATTCCACGAACCTGTCATTGAAAAATCCTCGTTTGCAGGTTCGTGATTCGAATTTCGATGATGGCTGGCTTGGTAGGGAAACTACAACGGGCAATGGCCTCCCTTGAGATGTCAATGATGCCTATCCAATCAAACGGTTTCTGAACCATAATGTCGGCGACTTAGGATTACGAATATGTACAGTCCAATACTGGTTTGATTTTTTTAGCTCGAGACCTTTGGTTAGCCTTCCTAGGCGTTTACATAGGTATCTATTCAATCCGTGTCGTCCCATAACTGAAGCATAGTCTTGCCTTAACATGGCGTTTTAGGAACTTGATATACGATACTCGATTCTGTTACTACCTTTCTCATCCGTACCTAGCCATTACATTTTTTCCTTGTAAGGTTTGGGACAGTTTGTGGTAGATCTCGTCCAATATTGTCGGAGTATGTATGAGGCTAACAAACAAACCAGTATTAGATTGTACTGGATGATGGATGGTGGCCTCACGAACGGCAGGAAGCAAGTTTTGGGAACTGGTTCAAACCACCGTTTGCGGTCCTCACATTACTGTTAATCTGGGGGTGCAGGTAACGGTACTAGCGTGGTGCGGTTCGTTGTAAGCAAACACCTCATTCTAGAATAACCGTTCAGCTCAGAGTAACGGTTCTTTTCAAAATAACCGTACACCTCAGAATAACCGTTCTAAGCAGATCCCTAGCCTCTGATTGGTTGGTTTGGTTTGGGAATGGATGCTCTTACCTTTTTCTTTTTTATTACGAAATCATCTCATTTCTAAGAGTAAGGTAACCAAGCCCTCGGTACTCCCAATATCTAGCTCGTCACTTCCCTTTCACAACCGTCGCCTTCCCAAGTCTTCGTCACCCAATCTTCGTCATCCAATCTTCGCCTTCCCAAATCTTCGTTACCCAATCTTCGTCACCCAACCTTCGTCGCCCACCCAAGTCAAACCACCACTATCGTTATTATCGTCGTCGTTGTCGTTGTCGTCGTTGTCGTTGTCATCATTGTCGTCGTCGTCGCTATAGAAATTAGTAAACGAAAAATGAGGATGCATTCGTACTTATCTGATGATGATGATGATGATGATGGTGATGATGGTGATGAAAAGGATGAAGTTGGGAGAGTTGGGGAGTCGATGGGACTTTGGCATTTTAAAGGATCCCTAACCTTGGTTGACGTCATCCTTTTTTCTCTCCTTCTCTCTCTTTCTCTCATTGTACCTTCCAACCATCTTTTTTCCATCGCCCCTTCCCAAAAGGGGAGTTTCTTCAACTCTTTTAGCTCCCGCCCATCGCACATGGAGCCCCAATTTTCCTTCAGCCAATCAGAGCCTTGGAACGGTTATTGTAAGGTGTACGGTTATTTTGCTAAGAACCGTTACTCTGAGCTGAACGGATATCACCGTACGGTCACGGTTATCGTGAAAAAACTGTTTTCTGAGGGACCGGATTCCCATTAATGCATTGGGTGACTGGAAGCTTGTGAATAGCAGGCTGGGATGGCAATCACCTCACATTAACCAGCCGAAACAACAGTCAACAAAGAGAGGTTAACGAACGCAAGCCACTCGACTGATATAAAAACATCACGAACAACTTGCAAACGAAGGAAAATCACATACATCTTCCAGAAGCTAAACCATCAAACCCCGTAGAACCACTCTTCCAACATCGACCCGTCTAGCTCCAGTCCGTTTTATGTGCGTTGCCAAAATGTCTTTCAAGCACAAAGTAAGCAATCTATAATTATTACCCGAAAATGTTTGAATATATAAAAGGTCACTCCTCAACACCACTTCTAGGCATTCCACGCCTCCACACTTCAATACAGCCGCGTTAGCCAAGAATCTAGATAAAATACAAGCCTTGTCTTCTTACTCGGCATATCCCCACCTATCTATTATCTCGCATCACTACCCCTAGTCTAAGAGCTCCAATCTACCATACTTGCTCCCCTTTCTCCGCGGGGGCCTGTGCTGCCTGTGAATTTCCGTGGTTTGGTGTGATATTTGAGTAGGTAACTTAGCTACCATGGCCGTGAACCGGCGCATGTTGTGTTCACCAGACCTACATTAGACGACAAGACACTTCCTTGGTATCCGCCGCAATGCTCCCGCAGCACCTGCCAAGCCCTGTACCTTCCTTCCACTCCATTGGGGCCTTATAAGGTCCCGTTCCGATGCCCTTCAGTAACCCCAAGTTCCCTCGCACCCTCGTGGTCAAGCGGTAAGTGGCGGGGCCAGATAAACATTGCTCGTTGCGTTGGTAACGGTGGTACAGTTCTTCGTAGGCGTTTGCCTTGAGTGGACGGGTTCGACCCTGCTCGAGGGCGCTGAGCTTTTTGCTCTTTTTTTCTCTCTAGTCGTAGGGCGGCGCGTGCTGTTTTCGCAAAGTCCAAAATCACGGCAGCTGCATCTTTGTCGTTCGTCTTGACAAGCTTACGTGGATTCTGGGCGTCCGCTATTTGATTGCAAGATTTGATAGCATGTTCCAAATCAAGTGTTTGTTACCTATTTTCTTCATGGGTTTAGGGGTTTCCTTTGCGGAAAGGAGACTCAGGAGGAGACCAGAGGGGAAGAGCAACGCGTTCGGGGACGCGAAGAAAGTTGTTGAGACTTTGCTGTGAACAGTCGAGTGAAAGAGTGGTCCCGGTCTGAGGCACAACCTGAATGAAGCAGTGCACAACTGCACATGGGTAAGTAGCGATCTTGAAACATGGTGTCGTCGATGCCACGCGAAAGAGTGTAGAGGATATCGTCGACGAATGCAGCGAGTCGGAATGATGGTGATAGGACGTAAAGGAGAACCTTTGGTATTCGTCTGTATCATTTAAAGTTGAAACGTTCGAGTCGGCCTTCGAATCGTCAATTCACCTGGCCATTAGAAAGCATATGATGTAGACCCAATTTTGAAAAGGCCGTGAAGGTTATCAATCCACTATAGATATTGGAAGAGTGGTCCGAGGCAAGAGCAGGACGAGGTAAGCCTGTAGGACTGGATGAGCATCCTTCTTAGATCATGTTGCTGCTAATGCTAAACGAAAAGAGTCAAAAGGATATTGTCGACGAAAGCGGCGAGTCGGGACGACGGTGAAGAACTCAAAGGAGAACCTTTCGTCTTCGTCTGTATCATGTAGAGTTGAAACCTTCGAGTCCGCTCTCAAACTGCCAATTCACAGGGACCCAATTGAGTCCCCCCGAGCAAACCAGATAGTACATGAAGTAGATCCAACCTTGAAAACACCGTGAAGGTGATCAATTCACTGGAAACCTCAACTTGAACGTGAATGGGCCCTTCAAAATATTGTAAACCTTCAATGTCGAGTACATAAAGATTCCTTCTGAAACTCCGGCTTTACAAAATGATCCAACGAATCCTCAGTACCAAAAAGTAACAAGAAGAAGCCTCTAAGCCTTCAAGCCTCTAAGCCCCCATCTTGAAAACCAAGAAAACCAACGTAAGAAAGAAACCCCACGAAAGACTTGATATCACACTCACTCAGCTCGCAAAAGCGCACTGCTCACAAGTCACACAAAGTCCGAACAAAATGTGCATCGAACGCGTCTACATTACGGTTTGCTGGCACTGCAACGCCGAGCACGGAACCAGCAACACGAGCCAGGAGAGGTGCGAACGCGCCCGGGCAAGCAACCTGCGCTGGGGCGGTTGCGGTTACACGTCGACCGTCGACCATGTCCGTCACTCCCCTTGCACTTCGTGCTATAGACGCCACCAACATTGGAACCACAGAAGATGAAGAAGAACGACGGAAGTGTGGGAAAGAGTCAAAGAGGAGGAGGAGCAAAGAAGGGAAAGAACAACAACGATGAGGGAAGTGCCAACATAAACGACAAGGCATGGAAAATCTGGTGGAGGAATGAAAGGAGGGGGCAATGCGAATAACTAGGTCGTCACTCATTCACTCAGCTTGGGCTGGTTAGGGACGCGAAGGGGAAAAAAAAGTTGTTAGTCATGCAACACCCTCCTCACATTCGGGTTCTTGCTAAATCCAGATAGATCCAACAGGTTACACCACCGCAGCCTCATCAAACTTTGAATGGACAGTTTGGTTCACATACTCCTGAATTTCGCCCGCAAGGGAGACAAGACAGCTGGGAAAGGATTGTCCCTAGGTAGATGTGTAGGTATTCTCATCAAACGTCCAGTTCTTCTTCTCATGGCATGTGGCTCACGACCAAGCCTAGTACATGTAGATTAACAACAACACCACAACAACAACAAACAGCAAGAGGTTTGAAAACACCCGGAGCTTTTGCGTCTTTCCAACCTGTCCCCTATTGGAAATGGAGCGAGAGCTCGAAAAAAAAAAAGAAAAAAAAAAAAAAAAAAGTAGTTTTCGTGTAACTACCATGTACAGTCAGTCTCTGTTTTTCTTCATCACAGTACCACAACATCCCGTACCTGCCTGCCACAGCATGCAAATCTCATACATTACATGAGGGACGCCGCCGACGGTATCACCTCGGAAGATACGAGCCACGGCGGCGGCTCGTCATGTTGCAGGCATGGGGGTCGTCGAGTGTCTTGAGCGGTCATCGTGAGGCAAATGATTGCTTCTTGCTGTGTTACCAGATGGGTGAGGAAGCTTTTCTGGCAGTGGGAATACGTAGTAGGGTTGGTTGTTGCATCCAAGCGTTCAGTTGGATGATGTTTGGGTTTTGGGAGAAGTCATGCTGGATGACGATCTATCGTGGTTGCATAACCTCCAAGTCGTAGTCAATATCGCTTGATTGTCCGCTACCACACTTGCGGAGATTATATACAAGTCTGTTTGGGTCCTTCACCGTTTCAAAACACCCCATCACCGTTCTTTGTCCTGTCCAGATCATTAAATAGCCCCTGGGGGCTTTTGTCGCTCTATGATTTTCCTTGCGTATCATTTCCTTTATAAACTCGCTGACTCTCTCAAGTGTCCTCCTGCGCTATTCAATGGGAGCTGGCTTCTGGGCCTTGACCATGTGCCAAAGTAGCCCAATATACAGCACCGCAGAGGCGTGTCTACGAAGCTGCAGCTGCAGCTGCTCATCTTCAACCATTTCTTTTTTTCGTGAAAGCAGAGTGTATGTGTATAGGCCAAGGCCAACAGACATGAAGACCAGACCGGTTGGCGCTATATATGCCTCTGGGGTAGCAGTATCACCTAATGGGTAGTGTGTGATGGCTATCATGTTGTCTCTGTGTATGGAAGAAACTGCTCGTTGAGCATGCCTGGGTACGGCGTGATTAAACGACAAAGTCTGCGTCCTTCATAGAGTTGCCCCAAGGGTTGATTCCTGCGTGTGGGGGAGGATATGGAACATCATAACAAAGTCTGCTCCGATAGTAATCAAAAGGTGACGGCGGCGGGCAGTTTGATGCAGGATTATGGTAGTCCAGGTCGGCGTGAATGACCCAAATCCTTGACCGGAGTTTGTTTCACCTCACGACTACCAACTCCACTATGCCAAGAAACAGCCACTTGTTCGAGAAGAGAACTGACGGAAACAGTGACGATAGTTCGTCTCGTTCATCCTGGTTCAGTCCACGGTACTCGTCCTCGATAGATTCCAACACCCATTCGTCTAACAGGACCATTGACACCAGGTGAACAATATCATTATAAAACCACTAGTGATATGGAATGCAAAAGTCAATCCATGTGCCGAGGTAGTCGAGACGGTTACCGTGTTCCTCCTCCAGCTTCCAGACAATTTCAAATTCTTCGTAGTTGAGTCTGCCCCAGCCGCCACGCTCCTTGGCCTCCTTTTCGGCTAGGTCGAGGAAACGCCACTGGACAAGAGTGTTGATTGGGATGTTTGAAGGATCTTGCGGTTCTTGGCTCGCGTCGTGGTGGTCTTCTGCCGTGGTTGTTCCGGTTGACGCAGATGAGATACCGGCCTCAGCCTCGTTGTCCTTGCCTTTGGGTGAAGCGCGGTCTTGGGTCTCTCCGGAGACCGATGTACGAGGCGTAGTTTCAGACATAGAGTTGGGTCGGAACTGAGGTAGTGTCGGATCGCAGTAACTGGAGACACTCGGTTCGTCGTGATGCACCTGTTCCGCCGCCTCGACAGCTTCGGCGCTGTTAGAGGGCTCTCGACTATCGACTTCGTGTTGTGGTTCTTCTGTAGGCTCAGCCTCGGCTTGAGAAGTCTCGTCGACACTATAGCCACTTGCCGCGAGTAGCTCCTGTAAGCTCTGCTCGGAAATGGGCTTGTCGCCGTCCCGGTCGTTGATATCTTCTGACGGACGGAAAAACAGCATCTCCTCGGCGGCCTTCTGAATCATGCCGCCGTCGGCATGTTGCACCATGCCTTTCTCGATAGACTCGAGTAATGAGCGGTACTTGTCGCGGACGGCCTTGGTTTCGGCACACCGAATTGCTATGTCCTCCTTGAACTTGAACAGCCTGTCAAGAAGCTCATTGAAGGCTTGCTGGATAATCTGGTAAAAGACCTCCTTGCCGGCGTCTCTTTCGGCACCGGGGATTTCCATACCCCCCCACCGCTCAGGAATGCTGCGCGAGGATGTGGAAGGGTTGGATCGAGTGTCATAGTCGTCCACGTCCTCGGCAAACCGAACCTTTGAAGACGATGGCGAGCGCGGGGAAACCGGTTTGGAACTTTCACCCAGTCCTTCCAGGTTGGCTAAGATGTCTTGTTCTGGGTCCCAATAGTCCGGAGGTAAGGCCCCCTCTTCCTCATCCAGGTAGAATTGTCGTCTCCGGTAGCGTTCAATGAGCCTTTTCCGCACGTTTCTTTCGGCACGTTCATACCGGCGGTGTCGGGCATCGGCGTCGTCGGTCATCCTCATGACAAATCCGTCACCACGAATGATGTTCGGGTCTGCGTCGTCCTGGTGGCCTCTGGCGCGGTCGCGGTGTCCATCCTCTTCCTCGCTCGTCCCGTCATGATCCTCGTCAGGGTTTGTAACAAAGAGGAGATCGTCGCCTTCCCGTCGTCGACCAGTAAGCAACGAGGGTAGATCCTCGACGCGGGCAGGTGGGTTCAGCAAGGCAGCAAAGTAGCGCAGGGACTCTCTGGGCATTCCGTTAGCCTCCTGGTTGTTGTATTCTTCCAGGATAGCGGCAAAAAGGGATTCGTTATCACGATTTTCCTGCTGAAAGATGCTCTCAAGCACGGCCTCACGATCAGCTGTGTCGGGTTTGTCCTCATTGACAACGCTGGTGCGGCCGTCCATGATTCGCACGTCACCGTTATTGGTAAAAACCTTTCCATACATGGGCCGATCACTCTCCGATCTAGGGATAGCACCTTCGCGTCCAAAGAAGCTGCTCACGGGATGTCTGCTAGATATCAGCTGCTTGACTTCGGTAGAGCTCATGACCTGATCGTCAAGGCCTTCCAACATGTCTTTGTGCATCTCCTTAAAGAGAACGTAATAGGCGCGGAACAAGCGCAGAAAGTCACGCCGGTCCACATAACCATCTCCGTCAATATCGTAGCCATTGAAGATGCGGCGAAGCCTATGCTTGCTCTTTCGGTAGGTGGTGGCGTGCAGGAACTCGGAGAAGCCGATCAGATCATCCTTGTTGGTGTCGTAGAAGGCGAACATGCGGTCGTACAGGAGATTCGGGGCATTGTGTCGGTTCGAGCCAGAAGGAACCAGGGTGCGCTCAAAGGTCTTGCGATCCATGGCCAGGTTGAGGCCATCTGGGTCCTCCTTCCACTCGGTATTTGCCAAGAATGTCCATTGCTCCCACAAGGCTTCCAGTTCGGGACGCTCCAAGCCGGTCGATCGAGATAGCTTCGCGATGGCCGCCCTATTAAGCACTCGCACGCAGTTGTCGGGATTTCCAGGGTACCATACGGGCTGAAGCTGTCGGGGACCGAGTCGAGGGGCGGGGACCTTGATCTTGTAGAACACGTGTGTTTTGATGTGGAGGTCTTGGGATTCGCAAGTCTCGCAGAGGTCGAAGTCGGCACAGTTTGCGCAGCGGTATCGAATGCCACGGATGGGCACTATGCCACAAGCGTTGCACTGACAGCCGCGGTGAACGTAGGAGCTACGCCTAGCATTGTCCTCGGAAACGCGAAACAGGAGGTTGACGATATTCTGGCCGGCGCGGTGATTGGCGTACCCGTCTCCGGGGCCGTTGTCGTTCCACCAGTCGTCATCAGCAATCTGTAGGGCCGGGTCGTCGGCGACAGTCTGGGCATCGGCAGGTTCGGGGTTCGGGTTGGGATCGTCGGGGTTGCCTTCTAAAGCACGAGCGGTAGCCGAGTCTTGAGAAACAGCGGAGCGGCGGCGGTCGCGGTCGGGGTCGCGGGGAAGGTCGGGAGCAGAACGTCTGCGGTGACGGACGGCATTGCTCCGGCGGACACGGCGAGAGGGATCAGGTTCGGGGAGAGACGGGTTGTAGATGCGGTAGCAGAAGTAGCCCAGGGAGGCGGCGGCAGCACAGGAGAAGAGGGCGACGCCGATGCGGTGCCTGGTCAGCGTCGAGGCTGCGGCACTTGGGCGTTCCATGGTGATGATGACCGTGATGGTGTTGAGCAGCGGATCATGGTATCATGCTTGTAACCATGTTGTGAAGGAGACGTGGTTGACGTGTGGTTGAAGTGTTGTTGTTGAAGAGAAGAGAAGGAGAAGAGAAGAGAAGCTCCAATGAACAGAAAGATCAACCTATGCGGAAAGAAGTTCCAAAGTTCGGAGCTGTCTCCAAGTAAGCAGTGATATGCTTGGCTTACCCCACAATTTGTTACCACCTCCCACAACCCCATTCTCCCTTCGTCATCATTAACATCTTTCTCGAATTCAACGACGAGGCAATCGGCATCGTCAAAGTACGCCATGGACTAACTTATATGGTGAGATTCCGAGTTGACTAAACTCTTGGACACGGTAAAATACTTACTTTTCGTATCTTCAGCTTTTCTTTTCCCTTCGACTCAATAGGATCCAGGGCAGTTGTTCCGTCTTCTACAGTATTTAGTTCCATATCTTAACCAAGATTTGAACTTACAAATTAAACCAGAACGTTGTGACCTCACCTCAAGCTGGAATATAAATACAGGAACCTCTTTTCCCCGCACCGTTGTTGATAACTAGTCTAATCTTGGTCTCATCTTCATTTATATCATCATACGTCCCCCTACCCAACCCCTAACCAACTCCTCTCTTTTCCTCCCCTGAATCCAAAGAAGGCACCGTGATACACTCACCCAACCAACAACATCCTCAACCACCACCACCATGTCCGACCAATACCTCATCTGCACCGCCTGCGGCACCCAACACCCACACACTTCCCGCACCTCCCTCAAGACTTGCTTCATCTGCGACGACCCTCGCCAGTTCGTTCCTCCCTCGGGCCAATCCTTCACCACCCTCTCTGCCCTCCGTTCCTCTACCTCGCCCAAGTACAAGAATGAGTTCCATCCCTACAAGTACTCCAGCCCACAGCAAAAGTTTGAGGCATCACACTCGAGCAGCCAGAAAGAGGAGGACAGCGAGCCAAAGGAGCCAACCCTCCAAGAACTAAAGCAAGCAGAACTCATCTCCATCACCACAACCCCCAAATTCGGCATCGGCCAGCGCGCCATCCTTATCAAACTCCCCTCGGGAAAACACGTCCTATGGGATTGCATTGCCTTTCTGGATCAAGACACCATAACCAAAATCAAGCAGCTGGGAGGGGTGGACGCCATGGTGATCAGCCATCCGCACTTTTACACGACGCATCTGGAGTGGGCGAGCGCTTTCAACTGTCCGGTATGGTTGGCTGCGGACGACAAAAATGGAGGGCGAGGCTGTCTGATGCTGTTCAAAAGGAGATCACGGAGGAGGAAACGGTCATCTTGGATAAAATGGGAGAGGAGACCGGGGTTGTGGCCGTGAAGTTGGGGGGACATTTCCCCGGTAGTTGTAAGTCTTTTTACCTCCCATCAGGTCTTTGATAGATACGGTAGGTGTGTGAAACTAAACAAGTCAAAGTGGTCCTCCACATCCCTCACTCCGGCCGTCTGCTCACGGCAGATACAATCTTCACCACCCCCTCCGGTCTGTCCAACTGGGAAGTGAACGCACTGGGCGAACCTCGCTCACGACCAAAGGACACCAACTCGTACTCGTTCATGTGGAGCATTCCCAACATGATCCCTCTCAGCGCCGATGAGATCGCCCGCATGTGGGGGATCTTGAAGAAGTATGACTTCACGAGTACCCACGGCTTGATCCTGGGTCAGGACATTGAGCATGTTAATGTCAAGGAGAGGGTGTTGGAGAGTGTTCAGATCCAACTGAAGATGATGGGGGTCAAGGAACATCCCATTTTCAGTGAGGGGACTTGAGTTAGATACAATCATAAGGTGACGCTGTTACCTTTGTTAAGAATCTCGTTATGTGCCTCCCCCAAGCAAGATGAATAGTCGGAGTCCAACGTGCCTTCCCTCACCTGATTACTGAAGCAACTTCCAGACACCGGAAAAGAGACACATACGGCACCAGGTTATTCGCCGGCCGGCACCGAACCAACTACTAGTCTGGCAGTCACCCGCTTATCTAGACGGGATCCCATTTTTTTATCTCAAGTGCCTATCTCTAGTTGTAGGTTGATATTCTTGGAGGGAATTGGAGGAGGTAGTGAATGGGGTTGGCAAATGGGTGGTTAAAAATAAATCTTGTCAGATACATTAGGAATCATGTTGCTGTTTGGTACACGATACCTACTATACATCGAGCTACGTAGTATCTACCTCTACTTAGGTAGCTTGATACTCTTCAATTCAATTCGTTTTATTCCGATCGGTTTTCTCATGATTCTCGTAACCTCTTCCCTTGCTTCTTTTTCACCTCTTGCTTCAACCCTGTCCTTATATTTCTTTTTTACCTCTCTCTTCACTTCTCTCTTCACTTTTAATTTTAATTTTACGAGCCGTTATTATTGTAGTTGTAGCTATGGTAATCACTAGTTTTATGCCTAGATTGTACCATATACTCTTTATCTTTCCAACTACACTGGTTGGTGTATAGAATGATACACGCGGTGATAATAATGATGATATGCTATGCAAAGAGGTATCTAGGCAATATTCCAACATTCGACGATAACGACATAACAAAAGCCAATGGGGGACTCTTAGGTATCGATCCAAAAAGTAGATACATGTACATATGTATAAGTGTAAAAAAAATAGAGTAACTCAAAAGTGTTCCTTCCAGAACCTGAAATCAACCTCACGAGTCGTCGCCGCCTTGGCTGCCTTCTTGATATCACGGGCTGTTGTTCACACAAAATACGTCAGTAAGTTATCCTTAATGATCACAAAGGGGGATGGGGAAGAAGGGAAACTCACCAGCAGCACTAGGCCCACAGAAATACACTCCCACCGTCGTCCGCATATTCCCCTCCAGTCCATTGAGGTAAGTCCTGTCAAGAATACCATTCCGCATGCTCTCAAAGAACCTCTGAAAGTTAGGCCTTCCAAAGTTCGTCCTCGCTTTCAGCTCCGTCAGCGGATCCACGTCGGCACCGACACTATTCAGCACAATGTTCTGCGTGGTATCCATGTCCAGCTTCTGGGTGAGGTAGGTGTGAATCTTGAGGAACTCGATTCCGCTGCTTCCGGGGATTTTAGCCGCCTCGCTCGATTGTTGTTCCAGCGACGAAAGCAAAATCTGGAACCACTCGAACGACGAGGTATCTTTGCACACCCAGATGAACTCGACACGGCGCAGGCGCGTGGGCGGGTTCGGCCCGTTGCGCAAGTGCCAGATGTTCTTGAGGATGGAGGCCCAGGGGGTGACGCCGATGCCCGTGCCGATCAGCACGGCGATCTCGTTCTCGAAGACGTCTTCGGCGGGGGCACCGTACGGCCCGTCGATGCGGAGGGGCGGGAGGTGGTCGCCGTTCATGAGAGCGACTTCGTACATGCCGTTGGGATCGACGCCGTCGTAGAGCTTAGCTTGGGCGGGGCCGGCACCGACCGAGTTGGCGAGTTCCTTGGTGAAGTCGCCGACCTGACGGATGTGCACGGAGACGTAAGGGTCGTACGGGCACGAGGTGATGGTAAAGGGGTGCCATTGGTACTTGGAGACTTGGGGCATCTGCAAAAAGAGCCACTGGCCGGCCTTGTACTTGAACGAGGGCTTGTGGAACTGGATCTCGACGACGTCGTAGGGGTGGCGGACCACGCGGGTGATCTTGGTTTCGCGGATGGCGCGGATCTCGCGGTAGAGGCGCTCGAGTAGGTAGAAGCCGCCCGTCCAGAGCTCCCAGCGCCAGCCGAGGTAGCCGATGCAGTGCTCCCAGTACTGTTTACCGGCAAAGGGAGAGAAGCCGTCGGGGGTGTCGCGGACGAAGCAGCCGACCGTGTGGGTGTACAAGGCCAGGAAGAAGGGGATGAAGAGGTGGTGAGTGTACCAGAAGGTTTCGAAAGATTGCTGTCTGATGCGGTGATGGGCTGTCGTGTACATCAGGAGCATGCAAAGGAGCATGACATGGCCGGTGATACCACCAGGTTGAGCGTAGTGAATCTGTACTGCCGATACCGGGCGAATCTGTGTCTTCTCAACGTTGTAGAAGCTGTTGTCAGGTTAGCGGGGCTCAGCTCTCTTTCCAAGGGAGGTCTGGGTGGCACTTACTTAACGTAGTGAGATGCAGTATGGATGATGGTAAATAGAAGCATAGAGTAGGCAATCTGCCTGTGCATCCAGATGTTCTCATCAAGCGGGATAAATCTGATCTTGGGTCGGATAAACCTCATAATCGTTCTGCAAACAGGCAATAGGATGAGCATGCCATCTACACTCAATACCAGACCGGCACCTCGAGAGAACCAGACTGAGTATTGTAATGTGTTTAGACCCGCTAGACGGGCATCAGTTGCTTGCTTCCACCTATAAATTCTTGTGTCAGTAATGTTTCCTTTACTTAACAAGTCCTAAGCCCATTCGACCACCGACTAAGAATATCAAAACGTACCATCCATAAGCGAAGATTCCCCAGTGAAATGCCCAAAAGAGAACATGGAAGAGCAGCTTCGTTGGCGTAAACTGCTTCTTGAGCAGCACGAAGAGACTCATGTTGACGACCGCTCAATTCCTCCTCCGTTTGACCCGTACTCAACAACACAATTCGGTGCCGGCAGTTGATGAAATGTCGACCCGCGACTCGTGAACACTCGGTGTAAGGGTTGTCGTGTCGAAGTTGTGGTGACTCGATGGGGTAATGACCGTAACACTCACTCCCTTTGCCGACACTCTGATATCCAAAAAGTGATCCGTCCTCCTAATTATGTTGATATCGATAGGCGTTTCGGTGAACCACGTCGGTGGAGATGAAGCACGGTGAACCTAACAACAACAAGACACACAAACACCAGTGTAAGAACAGAAAGTAAAGAGTGGTCTGAGCCAGCAGCCGAAGAGAATGGAAGGGTGGAGTAACCGTAAGGCTCAAGGAAAAAGAGAGTCCGTGTTACTTCACAAATTGAGGAAAAGAAAGAGAGATGAGGTAGGAACCACGACAGGAAGTATACGCGGGGGAAGCCCAACCTCAAGAGGAGGGATGGTTGATGGGAGCCAAGACTTTGAGCGAGTGGGATGCTTGTCGGCTGCCCACAAAGTTCCGTCGATCGATAGAATTGTTGATGGGTGGTAGTGGTGATGTTATTGTCCGGGGTCAATGGCCAGACCGGGAACGCGGCAGTAGGACAACCCGAGCTTCCTTGCTGGACAGTCCAAGTAGCTTTTGACTACGCTGGATGGTACCGAATAACTACAGTAGGTGTCACCGTACAGTCGGGTTTCGCGATCCAGGATGGGTGTATCAGATTCCCGCTGGGCGTTGACTGATATCAGACGGACAAGGTCTTTGCGACAGACAGTGGAGAGAAGTTGAGACGAAAGCTGTTAGAGACGCTTTGACGAGGGGGTTGCGGAAGGCGACTTGAATGTTTCGACTGTGACAGGGGTTGAGTATAGCGTGGTAGCGAACCCTTAAGCAGCGTGGTATTTTGTCGGCTCTATTTGTTAGCTTCTGATGCTGGTGATGGTAGTGTTGTCTTTGCTCGTCATGTTGACCATGAAGCTTGAAGAGGCAAGAAGCAACGGGAGAAGGAAGGTTGAAAAGGGAAAGAGAGATCTGAAAAAGATAAACAAAAATCGGCTCAGGGCCCAGAATCCCATGAATACCAAGAGTGAATAGGTAGACCCAATCAGGAAAGGCTGTCACACCCATATCGTCCCGGCGCTTAACGGTTGGGTTACGGACATGGGGAGGCTCGTCTCGAACAGGCCGAATTGTCTCTGCTCCAGTGCTCCTTTGTGCAGTCCTTCAAAATCTCCAGTGACATGCTCTCGGCGGCGCTAGACACCAGAGAAGGATGACCCTCCCCCCTGTAGGAGAACTCATGGTTTGGAGCTCCTCTTCGTCCAATGATATTTCACAATTGCCTGGTAAGGTGACAAGATCTAATCCAGTTCAGGACTAGATCGATTTGCTCTTGTGCTTGTCGCCGCAGACATCCATCTCTGCAACCGACCCGAGGGACAAGAATGTCAGATGTGACTGTGCAGAATTTATTGATTTAAGAGTGTGTGTGACTGACTCGCCCAAAAGGTGTAGGGGGTGCTGGAGTATCCTAGAGGGCCCCAGAATCTAGTAATTTAAGGGGTTAGGCGGCTAACCCAAATTGAATATAGCTAGAAACCTAAATATCCACCCTCTAATCTAACATACCCCCTCACTTGCAAACCTTCTTAATAGGGTAAAAGTAAAGCTATTTATAATTTTTTCTCTTCTAATATATTAATCTCCCTAGCTAAACTATAAGTATCTTCTAAAATATCGTCGGCAATTTCCCTCTTAATCCTTATTTTTTTTCGAGCAAGTATATTCGCTATTTCTATTAAATCCCGGAATTTCTTATAATCTAATTATCCTAATACCTTTATCAAACCGTCTACTAGTATTTTCTTTATTTCTAAATATTCGACCGTAATCCTTCCTTTAGTAATCTCCTACCGTAATTAATAACAATAAATATCAATATATTTAAATTTAGTTATTAATTATAACGCTTCAATGGTAAGAATACGGATCGTTTGGGTATTATTATAGCCGATTACGGGGACTTCCTAATTGAAGGGAATTTTAATCTCTTTATATAGACGTATAATAGCAATAATTTCCTTTACTACGTTAGAGATCGATAGTAATTCTACTTTAGTAATTAAAATTAATATTATTTTTTATTTAGTAGTACTTTAGTAGACGAAACTATTAAATAATTTAATTATAAAACTATATGAACTTTTTTAATTTAGCATATTATCGGCGTATAAAATATTTGAAGTTATTTTGAATTTTAATAATAATCTAAAGTAGAGAAAGAGATTTAGGTAAAATTGAAAGTAATATAATACTTTATTAATAGCTTTATAATATTGAGGATTAGGATTGTAATTATAGTAAACTAAACGGCTAGTTATAAAAGCGATATTTATTCCAGTAATTATTATAATATATATTATAGATCCGACGATAATTTAATAATCCTATATCTTATTAAAAGTAATTACACTATTGTAGGGTAGAAGTTCTTTATTATTTATTAGAATAAAGGCGAAGGTATAGGGATTTTTAATAAGTTTAATAATTTTATAAATATATTCCTATTAAAATAATTAAATTAGTCCTACCTTTCGATTTCAAATGATTTTAATACCTAAAAACTATTAGAAATTATTACCTCCTATAAATTTATATTTTTCTTCTAGATTTTTTATTATTTAATTAATTTTATTATATAATTTTTAATCGAAGGTAAATATAATATTATTAACGTAGTAAAAAATTAAATTTTTATTACGTTTAAGGATATACGGATCTTCGAATAATAATTAGAAATTTATATTCTTAAAAATATTATTAAATTCTCGTTATTAGAGTAGAGGAATACGTTATAAACTATAGAGGGTTTTAAATAATTTAAATACTATATAATACTTTCAATATTTAAGGGGTATACGTATATAGATTTTTTTATCGAAATAAGTATTAACAAAGGTATTTATAATATTATATTAGATAAGTTCGAGATTGAATTTAGCAGTGTAAATAATAATAGATTAGAAAGAACGATTAATTAACGTAGAGGCGTATATTTCTTTCTTATAATAATACTATTAGTCCCTTCTAATTATAAGGCGAACTTTTACCTTTTAAAGGCGGCCGTATTTATTAAATTTATATATATATACCTATATATAATTAAGGATTTAGGCACTTTTAGTACAAAGGATATCCTTATCGATTTCTATTTACGACTTTATCTCTTTATAATTATCGAAGTATATTTTTTCTATTTATTTAAAGAAGTTTCTTAATTTATAATATTCGAAATTGTAGTAAATCTTTGGGACTAGGGGTAGATTTTAATATTTAATAGAATCTAACTTACTACCCTTAGTAATTAAACGATTAATTTTTACTTTTATAATAACCTTACCCTATTTCTAGCCTATTAGTTGAATGAGTTTTCTAATATTGAAAGTAACTTTTTATAATTCGAAAATTAGGAAGGAAATAGGCTCTAGCAAGTTAATAATAAGATTAGTAGAGAGAGCGGCTAGTAATATACTTAAAAAGGTAGGATATTTAAATATAAAATCGAAGGATATTTTACTTTAAACGTTAAGTTTAACTAATTTAAAGTTAATGATATTATTATTATTTATTTATAATTCGTTATTAAAGAGCAATAGTAGTAATTAAGTAAGACTATTATTTTCTATATTTTATATTATATTAAATAGTTCGAAGTATTACATAGATAGTTAAAATAAGTGGTCGACTTTATTAAGTAGGTTAGAAATTTTATCGTTAATTAGCTTCAACCCTTCTTTAATTTCGTTAAGGTTCCTTAAATAAATTGAACTCTCGTTAAATAATATATTATAAGTATAGACAATACGGTTTACTTATAGGTTCTAAACTTAGTAAATAAACGAGGTAGCGTAGCCGACGAAGTAACCGATTTATATTTTTAGAGTTTTTTTCATTACTACTCCCTTTTTTAAGCGATTTTTATTATTATATAGACTTTATAACCGTAAATACGTAGATAATTAAAATCAGGTTTCCGGGGATTAATTTATACCCCCTTATAGTAAGCTACGAAAGTATAAAATTATTTGTAGGAAGATTTTTAATTGTAAAGATATTTAGGCGATCGGTTGGTGAAGTAGACTACTATTAAGACGATTTAAAGCTAAAGGTTATAAGGGAAATAAGAGCTATTTACTATAACGCGCGCCTTTTCTTTAATTATACCCCTTAAACGCTTAGTACTACCGTTTTAAATTTGAATATTAGGTATTAAAGGTTCGAGAATAATAAAGCGAATAGCTAACTTATCCCTAACGTATTAGCTATTAAATTCGTTATTATATTTAATATATTTAACTTTAATATTATATTAGTAATTAATTATATTAATAATTAAAAATAGTCCTTTAATAATAGCCTCTACTATATGTATCGCTATATAAATATCCTAAATAAATTTAATCTATTAATAAATAACGAATATTATATATTTAAAACTTCCCTTCCCTTATTTATATTTAAAAAAATCGATAGTAAAACGTTCTCTTAATTTAAAATTTCGGTTGCGTAATTTTCGTATAATTTATCGTTTAATTTTAAATATATTATATATATTATATTAATAAGTTATTAATCCTTTAAATTTAGCGCCCTTAACATTATAAAGGTATTCGAAGACTTATAGATTGTAATAATTAAACTATTCGTACTAAAGTTGAACGGGCATTTTATATGCGCAACGGCTAATATAGGAATTGAAATAGTTTCGTCGAATAAAGAAAGTAGTACGGTTAAAGGAGAGAGGAAAGTATTCGAAAATTATTTAATAATAAATTTTTTAAAGGAAATAGAAAATTAAATTATTTAACTAACGAAAATAATTATTAAATAATTTATAATCTTAGTAAAAACCCTATTTTCGAAGTAAATATAAAAATATAAAATTTATAGTAAAATTAAGGTAGAAGGCGACTTCTCTTAATTATAGTCGTAGAATTCCCTTCTCTCCCTATACTTTTACGTTAACGGTCCTAAAGCTTTTAATAAATATTTAAAAATCTCTAGCCTAAACGTAATCTTTTAAGGACATTATTTAAAATAAAAAAAAACAATTAATTTCGTTAAAAATATAAAAAGAAGCCCTAAAATTAAAGATTATAGAGTTTTTAAGCGGATAAATATCCCTTCCGTTATTCGCGTTAAAAATACTTTATTTAATAAAAAACGTTAAATTATAGGTGCCGATTTTTCGTCGCCTTTAAATCTTTAAAGTAGCGGTTTATATAGAAGTAATAAAGCGGTCCTATATTTAGTTCCTAGCTTTCCTTACTTCCTTATAAATTTTAGGAAACTTTTCGAAATTTTCGTTAATAAATTTTTAAATAGAATTATTAAGCTTCTAAGTAAGGTTATTTTTAATTTTAAATATTAAATATTAGTAGCGTATTATTAAATAAAGGCCTCGCTTATATACTTTATATAGTAGTACGGATCCCCCTCTCTTTTTCGGCCGTAAAGAATTATTTGCGTTTTTATCTACGCCGTATTTTTTTTTTATATATACTTTCCGCTTCTTTTTATAATTAGAATTAGGAGCGTCCTCCTTTTTAAGTATAAGTTCTTTCGAATTAAATTAATTAATACTTTAAGCGCTACGAATTATAGTTTTTTTATTAATTAGTAATATAGTACATTCTAATATACCAACCCTTCTAAAATTAATAAATACGTCTTTATAGTTTAAATACGAATTTTCTAGGTCGTAATTAAATTTCTAGGTATTATTTATTTAAATAGGTTTATATTCGCGGGTTATATTAATAAAATCGGTAAATTATAAAGTAGAGGAGGTGGCTTTACTAATATTTAATCTTTTACCGTTAGCAATAAGGATTTCCCAATTTGAAACCCACTTTTCGAAATCCTTAGGTTATTTTTTAGTAATCTCCTTAATAAAAGTTTAATATTTTTATCGGGCAGTAGCAATTTAGTCGATAGGGTGGTAATTAATTTAGTATTTAATTTATTTTAATTATTTACGGGTAGATTTATTTTATTCGAAGGCGGTATTAGCGAAGTAGTTAACAATATAAGTATTTATTTAAGTATAAATTTTCGTATTAATATCGTCGAAGTCTTTTTAATATTTATAGCGGGTATTATATATATTATTAACCTAATTGTAAATAACTTTTTTTTTTGTAGTAAAATTTATAGTAGGGTTGATTATTATATCTTCTTTAATATTTTATTCAGTATAATATTTATCTTCTTTTTTAAAATTTTCTTCGTCGTTAGAATCTTCCTTAGATTCTTACTAGAATTGAGCGGTAGTAGTAGTAGTAGTAGCGGTTTTAGTACTATCTTCGTTAGTTTAAGTTTAAATTTAAGTTTGGGTTTAGGCTATAGTAGTATTTATTGTAATTATTATAGTAGTCGCTACGATTTTCTTAACCCGGATCCCTCTATTGAATTTAATAAGTTTTTTCTTTGCTACTAGTATACAATCTTTTGCCGGCTTCGTAAGGAAGAAGTTTTCTAGCTTGGGAGGTAGGACCTTTTAGATTATAGGCCCGTCCTTAAGTAATTAATTGCCGAAGTTTTAATTGCTTTTAGCGAATTATTTGAAGGCTTTGTATTAGTTGGGCTAATCGCTTTGGGTTTTAAGGATGACCGTAATGGCTTTATTAGTAGATTCTTTTAATAAAGATATAGCTAACGTTATTAGTTTCGTAGAGATATTGCTTGTATCGATTGTTGTGGCGCTTCTATTGTGAATACGCAAATTAGATTATTAATTGTTAGATATAATTGTATAGAATTTATTAATTTAAGAGTATATGTGACTAATTCGCCTAGAAGGTGTGGGGGGTGCTGGAGTATCTTAGAGGGCCCTAGAATCTAGTAATCTAGGGGGCTGGGCGGCTAACCCAGATTGAGTATGGCCAGAAACCCAGATATCCACCCTCTAATCTGACAAAGAAAAAGTGCGGTAACATATCACTGCGAGATGACCACATCTTGGACTTGACCTACTACCTACACCGTGATATGTTTAAGCATGCCGCTATCACCACTTGGCCGTGGCTACGCATAGCCATCGTCGGCCCATGGGATGATTTGGTGGGCTGATGACCCAGACTCTATCGGCTCTCTGGGATATTGTTCTTCTCAGCGGCACATAGAGTTTGGTATGGGTAGTGTCCAAGTCCGGCGATGTGGAGCGATTAATGTTTTGACTTTACTGCTTTTCCTCGAGTTAACAACTGAGCAACAGGCGGCGCCGTGCTGTGCCGCTTTGCCTTCGACTTGTGATTTGAAACCATACAAAGGGCCTTTCGATCGGATCTCCAAGTATCAAATGCGCCATAGGCTACATTGATGACGAGATAGCCAGGGAAAAGGGCACAATGCCCTCCACCGCAGTTGAGAATAGTCGCCTAAAAGTGCTATTGTCATAAATGTTTCTTGGGCTGAAACAGACAACCTGAGAAAAGCCTAC
Organism: Copromyces sp. CBS 386.78; assembly: GCA_030685235.1. NCBI lineage: Eukaryota > Fungi > Ascomycota > Sordariomycetes > Sordariales > Sordariaceae > Copromyces > Copromyces sp. CBS 386.78. Next base: position 1,018,887 of record MU839079.1, read on the forward strand.
CAGTCCGAGCTGTCATGTGTTGCCGGGGTAAAAACTCGGTGCGCAACTCCAAAATGCCATCTTGATGTTTAGGTTTGATCCGAAATCCGGGCGCTAGCTGTAAGAACTTGTCGATAAAACGTATCCCCAGGCTTGAGGCTTCGAGGAGGCTCAACTAGGAAACCCGTCATGTAGCAGATTTGGCGGCCAAAAGCTGATTTTGGGTAGGGTATCATCCATTGGTTTCGTTTGAGGTCGGACAAGGGGGCCACGGGGGCCAAGGGGGCCAAGGAAGACTGGAAGAGTGAGGTTCCGAATCCCCTCGGTGTGACTTTGAACGTCTAGTGAAACGAGGAGCGGTTCGTGCTGTGCTCTTCAAGGAAGCCAATTTCGACAGGAGGTTGAAAGTTGTTCCTGTTGCTTGTCAGGAGAGATAGACTCGGTACCTCGGCTGAGCTTGAGAGGGAGCTTGCGAGTGCCTTCAACATGGTTGAGCTGTTCAGCCGTTAAACGCATTCATGGAAGCATCTTCAAGGGAAGCGTCATGATGAAAACAGGCAAAAATTCAAACAAAGGTAAAAGAAACCAACGTCAAAAAGAAGACTGATACCATGGGTTGGGGGCCATGCAAGGAAGAACGCCGATTTGATGCCAACCTTGTCACCACCATGAGGCGGTTGGGCAACATTTGTAAATCGTAGAGGCCTTGATGGGCAAAGGCGATCAGGGTACAGCCGAACGTGGGGAAAATCGTACGATTATCTCTCGAAACATCGGCATTCCTGGAGTCGAGAAGGAAACATGTGCGGCACAAGAACCAAGCTTTGAGGGCCCTCCATGGGTATATAACTGAAAGAAGCCCGAGTCTCTTCCAGAAAGGCTCTTTGGTTGTTCTTTGAGGTTTGATTTCTTGTCACCTCAGTTCTCCATTCCATGACGGGAAGGAGGCAGTTGATATTGCAAATGACCGCCCGGAAATTTGGAACGGATGAGATGAGATGTCCATGATGGCCTGTCGAGTTTAATGAAGCACAAATTTCCTCGAGTTGCGTTGATGGCCAGAACCCAGCAGAGAATCAGCCACAGAGTCGACCTTTCGACAATGGGTTTGTAAAGGTTGGTGAGGCTATTCCCGTTTGCAGGAGTTGAGCTCGGGACTCAAGATGGTGGAAAGTTGGTGCCATGACAAGTCCAACTTGTTTTGAGTTGAACGAGTTTAAAGTAAGAGCTTCCAAGTCCGCCAAGAAGACAAAAGACGGACAGCTCGGATCATGCTTGCGTGGCTTTCGCCTTCCAAGGCCAGTAAGCCGGTGGCTTGAATGTCTGTGAATGTGGCTGTGAGGCAAGGGGAGGTTTTCTGATTGGCTCATTTCTTCCATTACATCGTATCGGCTGGCGGGGAAGACCCGTCAAGCCCAAGTGGATCGCTTTGATGGGACCAACGAGTGGACGGCCCCACCAAAATTTAGTCGGTGGGTTTCGCGGCCTTCGTCACTGTACATGTGTCTCCCTACAGAAGGCCGGTCAACGTCAGGCACCAACTCCAGTGTTCAAGGGTACAGGTACCAGCGCAACCTGGAAGACCTATGGATTGGCACAGAGGATGGCTGGGCGCTCCCGTTGCTCCTCCCAGGGGAGGCGGAGCACCGGGCAGCGATTACGCATCTCCAAGGATCGGGAACGATCAAGGGCGCTGGACACTTGCACCTCATTGCAACTCCAGCATCTTCCAAGTTCCAGTCTCTCTTCCTCCGACATACCACCTCACCACCACCACCACCACCCCTCATCGCAATATACCGCACGCTATTACCGATCCGCGCCTAATACCCGTCATCGCGGACACTCGATCGTTACAGACATTACCCACGACAGCCTTGGTGGGAAGCGCGAATTGCGGGTAATAGTCGTTCAGGAGACGGCAACTTGAAAGTACACCAAAGACAGGCAGAGAGAGACACAACACCCGCCATGGTGAGTTGCATCGTCCGACCCAAGCCGACCCAAGCCCAACGCAATCCAAGAACCAAGGAAATGCGCCGGCTACTCTACGCATGACCACAACAACATACACACTCCGACAAGCAGTAACTAACCAATGTCTTCCTATTCTCATAGGCTATCACAAGGCGAGAAAAGAACAAGGCCGCGCGGGCCGGGGCCTCTGCTGGCGGAGACAAGTCCAGCTCGGCCAAGCCCAAGAAGGCCACTTACGACACGACCAAGAAGAAGGAGATTGGTGTATCAGACCTGACACTACTCAGCAAGGTCTCCAACGAGGCCATCAACGAGAATTTGAAGAAGCGCTTTGAGGGGCGGGAGATTTACACATACATCGGCCATGTCTTGGTTTCCGTCAACCCCTTTCGCGACTTGGGCATCTACACGGACGAGGTCCTCGAGAGCTACAAGGGCAAGAACCGTCTGGAGATGCCCCCTCACGTCTTCGCCATTGCCGAGTCTGCCTACTACAACATGAAGGCCTACAGCGAGAACCAGTGCGTCATCATTTCGGGCGAGTCTGGAGCCGGCAAGACCGAGGCGGCCAAGCGCATTATGCAGTACATCGCCAACGTGTCCGGAGGCGGGTCGAGCGATATTCAGCAGATCAAGGACATGGTGCTCGCAACGAACCCTCTGCTAGAATCCTTCGGTAACGCCAAGACGCTGCGAAATAACAACTCGTCCCGCTTCGGCAAGTACCTCCAGATTCACTTCAACGCTCAGGGCGAGCCCATCGGTGCCGACATCACCAACTACCTCCTCGAGAAGAGCCGTGTCGTCGGCCAGATCGCCAACGAGCGTAACTTCCACATCTTTTACCAGTTCACAAAAGGAGCGTCCCAGCAGTACCGCCAAATGTACGGCATCCAGACACCCGAAACATACCTCTATACCAGCAAGGCCAAGTGCTTCGATGTCGACGGTATCGATGATTTGGCCGAGTACCAGGATACCCTTAATGCCATGAAGATTATCGGTCTCTCGCAACAGGAACAGGACAACATCTTCCGAATGCTGTCGGCTATTCTTTGGGCAGGAAACTTGGTGTTCAAGGAGGGTGATGATGGATATGCTGCCGTATCAGATCAGTCTGTGGTTGATTTCTTGGCATACCTTCTCGAGGTCGATCCCGCTCAGCTGGTCCACGCCCTCACGATCCGTATCTTGACCCCAAGGCCCGGTGAGGTTATCGAGTCTCCCGCCAACGTTCCCCAGGCTACCGCGACAAGAGATGCCTTGGCCATGGCCATTTACTACAACTTGTTCGATTGGATTGTGGAGCGCATTAACGTGTCCCTCAAGGCTCGCCAGGCCACGACGAACTCGATTGGTATTCTTGATATTTACGGTTTCGAGATTTTCGAGAAGAACAGCTTCGAACAGCTCTGCATCAACTACGTGAATGAAAAGCTCCAGCAAATCTTCATCCAGTTGACACTCAAGGCCGAGCAGGATGAGTACGCGAGGGAACAGATCAAGTGGACGCCCATCAAGTATTTCGATAACAAGATTGTGTGCGACTTGATCGAGTCTACCAGACCCCCTGGTATCTTCTCTGCTATGAAGGATGCCACCAAAACTGCCCACGCTGATCCGGCGGCTTCCGACCGCACCTTCATGCAGAGCATCAACGGCATGTCCAACCCCCATCTTACACCCCGCCAGGGTGCTTTTATTGTCAAGCACTACGCCGGTGACGTGACCTACAGCGTGGATGGTATCACGGACAAGAACAAGGATTTGCTTCTCAAGGGTGTCCAGAACCTCTTCCAGGCCAGTCAAAACCAGTTCGTCCATACTCTGTTCCCCCAGCAGGTCGATGTGGACAACCGCAGGCAGCCCCCTTCTGCCGGTGACAGAATCAGAACTTCCGCGAACGCCTTGGTCGATACTCTGATGAAGTGCCAGCCTTCGTATATCCGTACCATCAAGCCCAACGAGAACAAGTCGCCAACTGAATACAATGAGCCCAATGTCCTCCATCAGGTCAAGTATCTCGGTCTTCAAGAAAACGTTCGCATTCGCCGCGCCGGTTTCGCATACCGTCAGTCGTTCGAGAAGTTTGTTGACCGTTTCTTCCTACTCTCGCCTGCCACATCATACGCTGGTGAGTATACCTGGACGGGCTCCTACGAGGCGGCTACGAAGCAGATCCTCAAGGACACGAGTATCCCGCAGGAGGAGTGGCAATTGGGTGTGACCAAGGCCTTCATCAAGTCTCCCGAGACTTTGTTTGCTCTTGAGCATATGAGAGACAGGTACTGGCATAACATGGCGACACGCATTCAGCGGATGTGGCGAGCGTACCTTGCGTACAGGGCAGAGGCTGCCATCCGCATCCAGCGTTTGTGGAGGAAGAAGCGTGTTGGTGCCGAGTACCTGCAGCTCCGTGATCAAGGCCACAAGGTGCTGGGAGGCCGCAAGGAGCGCAGGAGAATGTCTATTTTGGGTTCCCGTCGCTTCTTGGGTGACTACCTTGGTATCAACGCTACCGCAGGTCCTGGAGCTCAGATTCGCAACGCCATCGGCATTGGCAGCAACGAGAAGGCAGTGTTCTCCTGCCGCGGTGAGCTTCTCGAGCACAAGTTTGGTCGTTCCAGCAAGGCTAGTCCCAGAATCTTGGTCGTCACCAACAACAAGTTCTACATCGTCGCCCAGGTTCTTAACCAGGGCCGCGTCCAGATTATGGCGGAGAAGGCTTTCCCATTGGCTTCTATCAAGTTTATCGGGGCGTCTACCGCTAGAGATGACTGGTTCTCGCTGGGTGTTGGGTCGCAACAAGAGGCCGATCCCCTGCTCAACTGCGTGCTCAAGACCGAGATGTTCACGCAGATGAAGCGGGTCATGCCCGGAAGCTTCAACCTCAAGATTGGTGACGCCATTGAGTACGCCAAGAAGCCCGGCAAGATGCAGTTGGTCAAGGTGCTGAAGGACGCGCCGACCGCGCATGACTTCTACAAGAGCAGCACTGTTCATACCCAGCCTGGCGAGCCTCCCAACTCGGTGTCCAGGCCCCAACCCAAGGCCAAGCCTGTTCCTCCAAGGCCCATCACCAAGGGCAAACTTATCAAGCCCGGTGGTCCTAGTGGAAGGCCGGCGAGAAATGCCAATCCCAACCGCACGGCTCAGCCGCGGCCCGGTGGCGGTCCTTCTATCGCTGCTTCCAACCCTCTTGCTTCTTCTGCGGCTGCCGCCTCTAGCAGACCTGTCCCCGCTCGCCCTGGGGCAGCTTCTACACCAGCGGCTTCTAAGCCTCTTCCCAGCCATACCAGGCAGCAGTCCAGCACCTCGACCGTGCGCCCTCCACCGCCGCCTCCTCCAGCGCCGGCTGCTAAGCCCAAGATCATGGCCAAGGTGCTGTATGACTTTGCCGGCACAAGGGAAAACGAGCTCTCCATCAAGGCTGGAGACATGATCGAGATTATCCAGAAAGAGAACAACGGTATGTTTCCCCTTCCCTTGACTATCCTCCTGTGATGAACAACGCCTAATAACCATATCACAGGCTGGTGGCTAGCCAAGACCGCCGAAGGCCAAGCCTGGGTTCCCGCTGCCTACGTAGAAGAGCAAGCGCCCGCACCTCCGGTCGTCGCCCCCCGTCCTCCCCCTCCTCCTCCCCCGGCTGCCAACGGCGCTGGTGGCCGCATGGCTCCCCAGCCGCCTGCCAAGCGACCAGTCGCTGGTCGGAAGCCCGCGCCCGCGCCGGCGGTGGCCTCGCTGCAGGCTAGGGATTCGGGCATGAGCTTGAACGGAGCGAATGGATCAGGAAGTGCTAGCGATGCGAGCAGGAGTAGTACGCCGACGCCGAGCATAACGGGCAGTTTGGCGGATGCGTTGAAGGCGAGGAAGCAGGCGATGGCGAAGAGGGATGATGACGAGGATGATTGGTAGTAGCCCGTTGTCGTTGTCGGGTCGTGTTGCTGTTAGTTAACATTGGTGAAGTGAAGCTGGGGCCTTGGTTGGTTGAGGAAATGATGGAGTTATTGCGGGGATAGCGACGAGGGTGAAGAAAGACCATAGTAGTGGAGAGGAAAAGAGAAGCGTAGTCGGACGGTGAGGTGCATTCAGACACATATCTTTTTATATTTCACGAATATTCATTAGAAAGAAGCGCAGGCGTGGAATGATAATTTGGCATCAGTTTCAGGGTCCTTGAAAAAACAAAGAGCGGCGGTATGTTAAAGCTTAGATATAGAAGAATCTAGTTGTTTATAACATATAAAACTTCAGTGGGTGCCATTCTTAGTCTGTATAAGTAACATGTGTGATCAGATGCTGGCCCTTGCTAGAGATTTAGGAAAGATAGAAAGTAGTGAACAGAGAATTAAAGAGAGAAGTGAAGAGAGAGCGGAAAGTATGCTTATATTACAACACCTTTGCTAACAACGAATATTTAGAATAGTCAAGTACGGGCCAGATCCTGCCTATATGGATCGTGACAACATGCAATGTCCACCTTCCAAGTACAACCAATATCTCTCCAGTTCATGCTTATTTTGGACCATCACATGTTGCCGGGAAAACGTGTCTTATGCTTGACATGCCTTCAATTTTCCTCAAGGGTTTCCATTTGTACCCGGATCTGGTCATACTCCATGAAATCATCGGTCGTGTTTCACCATATTCCCATTGCCCCCCTTTAAGTACACGCATCAACCGCCTATCTGAAGATGAGTGTTATCCTGACAATAACGTCCTTACCACATGCACAAGGTATCATTGCGACTGGCGAACCTTGGCCCGTCTTCTGTCCCCGTGTGAACGCCGCGATGTTTGTTTTCAACCATTATGAAGGGGTTGGCTGCTGTTAGTGCTATGCCGCTGCTACCTCATAATTACTAACAACTGCTCCTTGGTTGGTGGGGTAGCTCCAGACTCGACTGGCGGTGACAAAAGCTGGTGGGGTTCATCCAATGAATCGGTACCTGTTTCAGGGCCCCGCCATTCTGGAACCGTCCGAGTGCAGCGGGTCGAGTCGTCGCTGCAGGTGCCGTGGTCCCAGTGGCAGCAGCGCATCCCGTCTCGTGTTTAGAGTTTGGGCCTTGATCTCCAGTCGTTCCAGGTTTCTTTCAGCTTCCCGTCAGCTCGTATTGTCTCCTCCATTTCGTCCCATGTCACGTCCTCTCTCGGAATCTGTTTATAGCTGAGCCTGCGCCTCTCTTTCCAATTCCACTTTGAATATAACATTTCTTCCTTGCCATTTCATTCCCAGCTCCCTCAACCATCTTACCAGCTATAGCACCAGTTCACGAATCGGTTGCGCCGACTACTTACCACGACTGCCCCTCCATCGCGACATCGAGACCTTCCGTCCCATCGATTGCATTCCTCGTTTCAGACTATATACCCAACCATAAGTAATACCGCATAATCACAATGACTGTCGACTCAGTAGTACCGACCCCGGAGCAGGTCTCCGAGCTCAAGGACAAGTACACCAACGCTGGTCAGGGCCAGGTCTTCACCTTCTACGACTCCCTCTCGAGCGAAGAACAGGCACAGCTCTACAAGCAGCTTTCCGGCTTCGATCCCATCTACATCAACAAGATCGCCGCCAAGGCGCTCACTCCTCAGTCCACCGAAAGTGAAAAGCCCAACCTCGAGCCATTGCCCGAGTCTGCCACGGCCAGTATCCTGGACTCCGACAAACAGACCCAGGATGAGTGGTTCAAGCGCGGCCTGCAGCTGATTGCTGACAACAAGGTTGCTGTTGTCCTCATGGCTGGCGGTCAGGGCACCCGTCTTGGCAGCTCTGCCCCCAAGGGCTGCTTCGACATTGGTCTGCCCTCTCACAAGTCGCTCTTCCAGATCCAGGCCGAACGAATTGCGAGACTTCAGGCGCTGGCTTCGAAGGTCCGCGAGCAGACCGGCTCCCCGGTGGTGCCATGGTACGTCATGACGTCCGGCCCTACTCGCAAGGCCACCGAGGACTTCTTCACCTCGAACAACTACTTTGGCCTCAACCCCGAGCAGGTCATCATCTTCGAGCAGGGTGTGCTTCCCTGCATTTCCAACGATGGCAAGATCCTTCTTGAGAGCAAGTCCAGGGTCGCTGTCGCTCCCGATGGCAACGGCGGCATCTACAACGCTTTGGTTGATGCCAAGGTGCTCGACGACATGGCCCGCCGCGGCATCGAGCACGTCCACGCCTACTGCGTAGACAACTGCCTCGTCAAGGTTGCGGATCCCGTCTTTATCGGCTACTGCGCTTCTCAGAACGTCGATATCGGTACCAAGGTGGTGCGCAAGCGCAACGCGACTGAGCCCGTGGGCCTTATTCTCACCAAGAACGGCAAGCCCGACGTTGTTGAATACAGCGAGATCGACGACGCAGTTGCTGCCGAGGAGGACCCTGCGCACCCTGGAGTTCTCAGGTTCCGCGCCGCCAACATTGTCAACCACTACTACTCGTTCCGCTTCCTGAAGTCGATCCCCGAGTGGGCGGGTAACCTGCCGCACCACATTGCCAGGAAGAAGATTCCCTATGCGGACCTGGAGTCCGGTAACACTGTCAAGCCTGAGAAGCCCAACGGCATCAAGCTGGAGCAGTTCGTTTTCGACGTCTTCCCCATGATCGAGCTTTCCAAGTTCGCTTGCATGGAGGTTAAGCGCGAGGAGGAGTTCAGCCCGCTCAAGAACGCCAGAGGAACGGGCGAGGATGATCCGGATACCAGCAGGCACGATATCATGGCTCAGGGACGGAGGTGGTTGGAGGCGGCTGGTGCCAAGTTTGCCCAAGGCGTGGAGGACGGCGTGGAGGTCAGCCCTCTAGTCAGCTACGTAAGTCTTTGTCTTTGCTGTCTTCTTTTTGTCCAACCCATCTTTGGGTCAGGTTATACTAACATCTGTTCTCTTCAACTTAGTGCGGCGAAGACCTCCATGGTTACGCCAACAAGCCAGCGATCGCGGTTGACCGCATTGAATAGGGTGTCCCGCAGCCCCGCGTATCCTGTTCATTCACACTCCCGCCTGCCGCTCTGGACCCTCCCTACTACTACCAATTCCTACTCAGACCCAGCCCCTTTGCCTGGCCCCATGCATATGTTCCCCACCCCGTCGTTCACATGTACAAACATCTTCCCGGTGTCGCTTGGCCTCACTCATTTGTTACCTCTTCCTCCCCACTGCAACACGAACAAATTCCTGGCCTCCCCGACGACCTGAAGATGGCAATAAAAAAGAAGCTGGGACCTGAAGGAAAACTAGAATCTGAGGAAAAGCCGGAATCAGAAGAAAAGCTAGAGCCTAAAGAAAAACTGAGACCTTTTCAGGCGTGGCTGATCAGCAAAAAGATTCCCTGTCCAGCTTCTCTGTCAGTGTCACTGTCATGAGTGTGCCGTACTGATAACCAATCAAACTTTATATGTCATACGGGGGAACGGGTGATTATACAGGGTTTACAAAACCACATTGGTGTTTTTCACTTGGCGTATCATTTGGGTAGTTACTGTTACTTAGGAAAGCGAAAAGAAATAGATAGCGAGCGAGCTTTGTTGCTTGAATTAGGACTTTTTTCCCACTTGGCTTCGTGGCTATTATCATGACAATGGGCACTTCAGCACAGGTCTAACAATAGTCAAGTCCAAAGTTGATGCGTCTTATTAGGTCGTATGGGTATCATTCGTTCCTCTTTTTCTCTTTTTACTTCCTCCTTGCCCCTTCCCGTTCAGTTTGCTTCTAGGATAGATTCCGTCTTTCACAAATCTGACCTCCAACTGGAACCATGGAAGCCCAACAACCACATGCACTCCCTACCCTCCTTCCTCTATCCCCCTTATCCTCAACCCCCCCCCTCACCCTCTCTTTCAATCCTTGCAAGTCCTCGCCTTCTCCTCCTCCTCCTTTTGCTGTCTCTTATCCTCCTCCTCCAACGTCATCGTCCGCAACTGCAACGCATGGATCCCGCCCTCCTTGGCCATCTCGTCCTTGAGTAATCCGTAAACCAATCGATGGCGCGCCGGCTGCATTTTCCCCTTGAAGGCGTCCGACGACATGATCACCCGGAAGTGCGTCTCGCGCGAGGTGACGCCGCGCATGGCGGAGTGGTGGGCGTGGAGGTGCGAGTCGTTGTGGATTTGGAGGGTGCGTGGTTGCAGGTTGGCGGAGATCTGCAAGGGTGGAGGAGGGGGGTTAGTGGAGGTTAAAATGGAAAGGGAAGGGAAGGGGGAGGGTGGGAGAGGATGAAGATGGGACGGACGACTTGGATGGAGCTAGGGGCTGATAGATGGGAGCTTGTGGGAGCTTGTGGAAGCGGGGAGCCAACTAACCTTCTCACGGATCGCATCCTCCATTGGGGTGGTGGAAGGGGATTCGGTCGCCGACGAGGACATGATGTTGGTGGTAGAGAGTGGTCGGAAGGCGGTCAACGGGGTTACGGAGCTGGTGGCGCTTCTGGCGAGGCCGAAGACGGTGCGGCGCAACATAGAAGTAGATCCCGGGGTGGTATCGGCCGGAAGACTGGGAAATTCGGAGGTTTGGGGTCGGGTAGCTATGCGCTTGCGCTTTGGTTCACGGTGCAGTCGGCGCGGGGTGTGTCGTCGTGTGAGTTTGTTCGCAAACTATCCGGTCAAAGTTGGACAAAAACCGCAGTTTGGTGGAATGTCAAATGATGATGATGATGGTCGAGTTCAACAAAGTTTCGAAGTTGTTCGTGGTGGAGGGGCAGAGGAGAGCTTGCTCGGAGGTTGGATGACAGAAGCCAATGGGAATTCGCGGGGACCCCCATTGTTTTACATCCCCTGTAAAGATGCCCCACGATCTTTCGGGCTGCAGGGGTGCACATCAACTGGGGTGGGACAGAAAGCTGCTGAAGGGGGCCATCTTTTTACCGTACTCGTCTGGGCTAGAAACGCCCTCTGGGACCCCAAGCGAGTATTGCCGAAGCGGGAGTTTCTTGGATGGGATTGGATGGGCGGGAGTTCCCCAAGCGCCCGATGATAGTTGAAGCAGCAGGAGAAAACATGTTCCCTAACATGCCTCTAACATCCATGTGGTTGTACTGTTCCTCATGATGATGATGTTTGTTGACATACAACGTGATAATTTTGGCGTTGCCTGTGCAACCATGAGGAGTCAAAGAGGCGACCCGACTCGGCATCTCTTGTTCCACTTCCTCGGTGCCATGGTCTTGGATTCATGACGCCCAATCCACCATTGTTCCACTGGGCCGGGGCTAGGTACCTCTAGATCAGCACTATCACAGCACTTGCGAACCTGAAGCACCTTGTGAACTCGACATCGGGTTGGTGTACCTGTAGTCTAAACCGTGCTTCGTTAGACAGGGCACGCATACCGTCTTCATCGCAATATAAAGTGGCCAAGGTAGTACCCGCGCCCAACCTCCGGGGCCCCTCCTCCTCCTTCTTTTCCAATGAACCTCCCCTCTATAACCCTCGGCGCCAGGCGACTTGGTTCCCGGTTGCTTAGCAAGACCTCTCCTGCCGCCTTTGCTTCCCCTCCTCGATATCTCAACTGCCGATCGGTCACCGGTGCCGTCAGAATGGCGTCCACACTCCCCAAGCTGCCCGTCTTCGAGGCCATCTCTCGTCATGACCCCGAGTCTACCGTCGTCGTTCACTCAAACAGTGGGAGGACCTTCAAGTATGGGGAGCTCCTAGGGGATGTCTGCAAGACCCGGAACAGGCTATATGAGACCGCTGGCAAGGAAGATCTCGACGGCGAACGCATTGCTTTCTTGATAGAAAATAGCTACGACTATGTAGGTAAGCCAGTCATCTATCTACATCCAGCCATTGACTTTGAACGGCAAAAGGAACTAACATGGAATTCCGTAACAAGTAACTCTGCTGGCATGTTTGGCGGCCAAGTCCATTGCCGTACCCTTGTCTCCTGCTTTCCCAGCTCCGGAGCTCCAGTACATCCTGAACCACAGCGAAGCCCTGCTGCTTCTCTCCTCCGCCAAGTTCACCAATAAGGCACACGAGGTGTTGAAGACGGAATTGGACTCTAAGCCAACTCTTCTCGAGCTTACCAAGTTCCTAGGAGGAAGCCAGCATGAGCAGGTCACTCTGGACACCAAGTCTGGACCGGGAGAAGCGGGCATGATGCTCTACACCTCCGGAACCACCAACCGGCCTGTAGGAAATCCCCCGTCCTACTATTCACTAAGGAGTTGCTGACTGACACTTGTACAGAAAGGCGTACTCATCCCCCAGTCCGTCATGACCGCCCAAGCCCGCTCCCTCATCCACGCCTGGGAATACACCCCCGCCGATCACCTCCTCCACGTGCTACCGCTACACCACATCCACGGCACCATCAACGCCATCTTCACCCCCTTGTTTGCCGGCAGCTCCATCGAGTTCATGTTCCCTTTCAACCCCGACGCCGTCTGGAAGCGTTTCGCCGCCCCCTTCCTCCCCGACACCTCCGACAAGAAGAAGATCACCTTCTTCACCGTCGTGCCGACCGTCTACTCCCGCCTCTTGACCACCCACAAGCACCTTCCCGAGGACCTCCAAGCCGCCACCCGCGAAGCCATCGCCCCCTCCAACCTCCGCCTCGCCATCTCCGGTTCTGCCGCCCTCCCGACGCCGATCAAGAAGGCTTGGCACGACCTTTCCTCCGGCAACGTCCTCCTCGAGCGTTACGGCATGACGGAAGTAGGCATGGCCCTCTCGTGCGGCCTCGAAGCCGCCGACCGCGTCGATGGCTCTGTCGGCTGGCCTCTTCCCGGCGTGGAAGCCCGCTTGGTCGATATTGAGAACAACACCATCATCGAACCTGGTCAGGAGCGGGACCCTGAGACGGGCCGCGAGCGTGCGGGTGAAATCCAATTGCGCGGACCGAGCATCTTCAGGGAGTACTGGCGCAACCCCGAAGCGACAGCCAAGGAATTCGTCACGGACGAGAAGGACGTGGCGGGTAGCAAGGGCCGTTGGTTCAAGACGGGCGACGTAGCCGTTAGGCGACCTGCTCCCGAGGGCGCGGGCAAGAGCGACCGCGAGAGCCAGAAGGACTGGGCGAGGGGGGATATGTACTTTATTCTTGGGCGGAAGAGCGCGGATATAATCAAGAGCGGTGGCGAGAAGGTGTCAGCGCTCGAAGTCGAGAGGGAGATGCTCAGCTTGCCTCAGGTGGCCGAGTGCGCGGTGCTGGCGGTACCTAGTGGCAAGTGGGGACAGAAGGTTGGCGCGGTGGTGATTTTGGATAGGGAGCATGTGCCCGAGGGCAAGTGGAGCCCGTTGGAGATGAGGAGGGCGCTGAAGGATCGGTTGGCGGCGTACAAGATCCCGCAGGTGCTGAAGATTGTGGATAAGATCCCGAGGAACGCGATGGGGAAGATTAACAAGAAGAATCTGGTTAAGGAGGTGTTTGCGGATGAGTTTAGCGGTGATGAGCTCTAGGGTCAAAGGATGACGAAAACTGAACAGTAAGGAAAAAAGCACATTCTGAAGAGAGATGGGTTTTGGTTATGTAGTTACAAAGGAATAGCAAACCAGGAGATGGATAGTCTCTTCACTCGTCTAGGGGTCATCTATAGAAACAATCGGTATATAGATGGTACAAATGCATTAGATGTCTTGTTTTACCTTTTGTTGTGCCCTATGTTCTTAACTGTATCTATCAACGTCAGTCATATCATTTCCAGTGATATACCTAATTTGTTTACTCCCACAATGTAAACAAGTCCCAGGGGAAAAAGAGAACCTCGATGGTCCGCATTGCCCAGACTTCCCCAAAGTACACAAGTACCTTTGTTATCTGCGCCAATCACATGGCTCCATAAAGCTTATCTAAGCTCCATCTCCACCTATCCCTGCACAAAAAGTCCGACCCCACAGCCAAACTTTCTTTTGAGGAACTCGCGAATTTGGCCATCGCGAACCGACCACAAGAAGGACAGAAAACCCCAATCCCTCCGTCGTCGGCGCATACATCCTACCACGTCACTCCTTCAGCCTCCGCCCTGTATATTATCAATTGGAAGCTGTACCTGTCCCCTGCGGTATCACGATAACTTCTGCGCCCATCTACGCGATCGACCGACCGACCAGACAATTCTCTTCCTGAAGAGCGATCGCTCGAAGCCCATCGCGACAACCAATTCGCGACACCCTCCATCCATCCATCAGTCGCGAACTTTCCCAGTTCTGCCTACCGGCTTCCTTCGGTCACCGCTCCAACCCCAAACAGACCCACGAAACCCACATCCAACATCCAAACATGACCAAATACGGCGAACGCCTGCTAAAATCCCAAGGCTGGCGCGGCAAAGGCTACTCCCTGCACCCGACCGACAACAGCATCGGCCTGTCCAACCCGCTCCGCATCTCCCGCAACACCGACGGCCGGGGCATCGGCCAATCGACGCACTACACCTCGGACCAATGGTGGCTGGCAGCCTTTGACGAGAAGCTTAAAGGGCTCGACACCTCCAAGAACGGGCAGGTGACGCAGACGACTACGCAATCAAAGCTGGATGCGGTTACGGCGAATATCGGTGGGGGGAAGTATACGGGGGCGGGGGGGCTTTACGCGAGTTTTGTTAGGGGGGAGGGACTTGCGGGGACTGTGGACTCTGACGACAGTGGGAGTAGTACGCCGACTCATAGAGAGCATGTGGCTGGACTCAAGGGTGGGGTAAGCAAGAGGACAAGAGAGAAAAAGAGAGAGGAGAAGGAGGAAAAGAAGAGGAGGAAGGCGATGGAGAAGCTGAAGAAGAAAGAGGAGAAGAAGGCGGCGAAGAAGGCAGCTAAGAAGGAGGAGAAGAAGAGGAGGAGGAAAGAAGAGAGTGGAGGCTCGGAGACGAAGGAGGAGAGGAAAGCGAGGAAGATGGAGAGGAGGGCAAAGAAGGAGGAGAAGAGGAGGAGGAGGGCAGCGGAGAAGGAGAAGGAGAAGAAGGGTTGAAGATTATGGTGCAGTGGTTGATGGAGATGCAGTGTTGAAAAGTTGTCAGAATGAAGATACCCCCTTGTTGAGATAAAGGAAGCCATACTACCCTACTGCCCTTCACGATACACCAGGCTGCTAGTTGACGAGTTGTGTGGGGCCCGAGTTGTGATATATCGGAAGGGATGATGTGTGTGGTCACGATCACTCACCCCGTCGCTGGGTTTCCGTCCTAGTCTCTCTGTTGGAGAGGGATAGGTCTGGCCGATTCGCGAGAGGAGCGGAATTGATAGTGAGGAATGATGCAAATCCCATCATCACTTTTGAGTATCTCTACTGGAGACATGGAAATGTTTAGACGAGTGAGTCGACGACAACTTCCAGACATACTGAAGAGGCGCACGATTTCTATTATAAGAGGTGAGGAGTGTGAAATGGGTGCGCAGCTCGACTCACCAACCTCACGGTCGCCTTTTCTGCTTGATTGAGCATTTGCCTATTGTACCCGTGGTCGAAAGGCTTCGTTCGTTCGTGCAATGAGTAACTCGGTACGGCAGCGTTTTCGGCCACAACCGACCACCCAAAAAAGTAATTAAAATATTCGCTCTAACCTAAATGAAACGAAACACAAAAGCACGGCGAACATATCCATTATATTTCGGACTGACTTGGGCATTATAAGGTCCCATTTCAGCTCCCCCCAATAACTCCAAGATCCCTCGCTTCCGTTATGCTGCCTCGTGGTCTAGCGGTATGTGGCGGGGCCAGATAAACATTGCTCGTTGCGTTGGTAACGGTGGTACAGTTTTCGTAGGCGTGTCAAGACTCAACAGTGGACAGGTCCGGCCCTGCTTTGGCCGCTGAGAGTTTTGTGTTTTTTTATCTTCTTTTGGCTTGCGCGATGCTTCTTATCAACCAGTCTTCTTCGCAAGTATTCTTTTGCACGTTATTCCTGTTTGGTAGATGGCGTTGTATATGGCCGTACAGGTATGGATCTTAGATGTTTCCTTTGCAGATTTTGGGACAGGATGGGATTGGGATGAAAGGTGGTTCTGGGCCGGTACATACGATACGGGGGCATGGAGTGGTTCTCCTGAAGTCAAGTCTCTAGGCGAGGGAGCAGAAGAGAAACAAAAGGAGTCCATACCGGTTTGATTCTAACGCCGTCTTCCGCCATCTATACATTGTGCTACTCCTCGTCCAGGCCGGTAAAGGATCAGACCTTAAGAGATTTGTAGTGATAAAAGCATAAAGTTCCAAGACCTTTCTTCCACCGCACCAGGCGAGAAGCAAGGTAAGTCCTTTTTGAGCCCATGAATCATCGAGATCCATGGAAACATGTCCAGAGGTATCATATCATAATCATATCTCATCCTTTTAGTTCTTCATTCACCCCCTATCCCCACCCATCAAGGCTTTTCCTTAGGAACCTTCCCCGGCTTCCCACTCAACAACCACGGCCTCCTCTCCCAAAATTCATCCTTGATAATATCCAAATGCTCCACCACGATCTTGGCCTTGGTCCTCGCCTTCTTCTCCTTTTCCAGCTGACTCTTTGACTTGACTTCCGGCACGGCCGTGGTCGTCTTCTCCGCCTCCTCGACAACATTATGATTCGTCCCTGGCTCTGGCTCCACCAGCTCGTACTCCCTGAAAATGACACTCCCTTTCTTGAATATCTCCGGCTCGTTGTTATAGTTGATGCCAAACTTCTTGAACAAAATCTCGTTCTTGTCCGCCGAGAACGTCCCCTTGAGCATCAACTCGGCCGCCGTCCCGTCCAACCCGCCCTGTTTGATGAGCGTCCAGAACGTGGTGTTGTACAGGTTGTTGATGTGGCAGTCGACCTGGCGCCAGCTCATGTAGTCGCGGAGGTTCTGGACGGACGGGTAGGTGACGGCCCTGCCATCGAAGGAAGGTAAGGGTGGTGACAAAGGTGAGTCCTTGAAGTAGACGGGCCAGTGATGGATGTAGTAGGCTGTGAAGGTCGAGACGATGGTGGAGACTAGCTTGCTCGCCCGTCGCTCGAATAGGGTGCAAGATTTGTGGAATACGAAGCTGTACTCGTCTGAAACGCCGTAGGCGATGGTGATGTCGGGCAGCTCGGACATGACGGAGCGCGCGGCGGCGTTCATGAGGTCTAGGGCGCGCTTGTCGTTGGGCTTTTCGAAGGCATATTTGGTTGAGAATCTTGGGGTGGGTGTTAGTGATGGGAAAACTGCTTGTTTCTGGAAGAAGCTGGTTACGCACTTTGTGAAGCCACGGCCATCGAGCCTTACTACTATCCACGTGTTTGGAAGAAGCGAGTCAGGTTGCTCGAACTGCTTGACGTACTCAAACTTGGAGTTCGCCATTGGTGGGGGTATATGATTTTGTTTCGTCCTATTTAACACCTTGTTTGTCAACTGCCTGGCCTTGCTGAGCCTTTGTCGAGTTATGGAGGATACTGGAAGTGAAACGAACGTAAAGTGTGGACATGAACTTACCAGTGACTTGTAAAAGTTCGTGCAAGTGAGATGTCACACTCGCGATGAACCAAATCTGAGTCTTCACAAGATTGATACCCCACACTCTTGACCCTGTCGACGGTCATTTTAGCGCTTGCCCTCCCATTAAAATCCCGGCTGGGTCGATCCACCGCTGCTGCCTGTCCTTCGCTGCGCCGGCAGGCGGGACTGAACCCCCCTGACGCACACTGGACTGGGTCGTGCATGCCCCCTGGAACGGAACCCCACACAGGTGACAGCCCTGGAGGTGAAGCTCCAGGTGGGGGTGACCCCGAGTTCATGAAAATGGAAGTTCGCGAAAGACAAAGCGCGACTGGAAAGCGTCTACAACCAACACCTCAACCTCAGCATCGCCAACACCGTACGTTCTCTCCCCGCGACCGTGGCTCAATCCTTTATGCACGAATACGGAAGACAGATCGACAAAAGTTTCTCAAAAATCTCGGCATTACGACCATGAATCTCCTACTCGCCGAAGACTATCTTCTCCAAGATTACCCCGAACACATCACCAACACAATCCGATCCGGTCACTCTACGTGCGTGCGCTTCAACCGAAAGGGCGACTTCCTCGCCTCGGGGAGGGTAGATGGCACTGTTGTTATTTGGGATCTTGAGACCATGGGGGTTGCGCGGAAGCTTCGAGGACACTTCAAGAACATCACCTCGCTAAGTTGGTCACGATGTGGGCGTTACTTGCTGTCTGCATGTCAAGCCTGGAAGGTAATCCTCTGGGATCTACAAGATGGGAGCAAGTATCGCGAGGTGCGATTCCGCGCGCCTGTCTATGGGGCCGAATTACACCCAATGCATCAGTATGTTGCTTTTCACGAGTCGATAGGTTATTCTGTTGTGCTGGATCCAGCTGACCTCATCATCACTACAGTCACCAGTTTGTCGCCGCGTTATTCGAAGAACAGCCGATGCTCGTCGATGTTACCGATCCCGTCGAAGTACGACATATCCTCCCTTCAGTCGAGAAACGATCCGATGACGGTGCCGACACCCCGACAAAAGAAGAGTATGCCAAGCAAGATGCGAGCCACAGGACGACAGCGATAGTATACACGGCGACAGGCGAACATCTCCTAGCGGGTACGACCAAAGGCCGACTCAATATCATCGATGCGACGACTCATGAGATCATCTACTCGGAAAAGATTGCCGGCGGTGTAATAACTACATTGCGACTTACAGATTCGGGCAAGGAGCTACTGGTCAACGCCCAAGATCGGACAATCAGGACATTCAAGGTGCCAGATTTGACATCGGCAGATCTGGACCCCGACACGATCCAAATCCCGCTCGAACACAAGTTCCAGGACTTGGTCAACCGCTTATCATGGAACCATGCCGCATTCAGTTCAACCGGAGAGTACGTTGCAGCATCGACGTTTAACAACCACGAGCTATACATCTGGGAGCGCGGACATGGCAGTTTGGTGCGCATGCTGGAGGGGCCAAAGGAGGAACAGGGTGTGATAGAATGGCATCCCCACAAGCCCTTGCTAGCAGCGTGCGGTCTCGAAACAGGGAGGATAAACATCTGGTCGGTAACAAGTCCGCAGCGGTGGTCGGCGCTGGCGCCGGATTTCGTCGAAGTCGAGGAAAACGTCGAGTACATCGAGAAGGAGGACGAATTCGATATTCACCCGCACGAAGAAATCCAGAAGCGACGGTTAGACGCCGAAGACGAAGATGTCGACGTGTTAGGGGATGCGGGGGCTGGCGGCGACGTGGCACCATTCAGGATGCCGGTGCTTTTCAACCTCGGGGAGTCGGACAGCGAAGAAGAGTTCGTGAACGTGGGATTGGGAACGCTCAGGCGTAAGAGCCCTGACGATCAAGACGACGGTGGATCTGTCGCAGAGAAACCGCCTGCCAAGAAGACGGTCACGCAAAGGACTCGGACGAGGAAGAGGTGAGGAGAGGACATGGAAGATGAGGCAATGAAACAAAGGACGGAAAGATACCCATGAATTTTAGTGACTGGCCAGGGAAGCTAGTTTAGAGTTTTAGACAGACTCTGGTAGCATGTAGCGCAACCAGCGGTTCTGAAACGTGCAGATTTCGGAGATATGAAAACGATAGCTCTCCATGTGTGTGCGCAGTGCACCATACGAAACAATTTACAATTCACATTGGATGATGTTGTGTGATGTCTCGAGTTTGACTTTCATCCGAATGACGCAATTGGAGAAACGGGTCGGCATGGCAGTTCCAAGTTCGGCGACAAGAGCAACGATGGCATCCATAGCATTGGGTCGCAGCATGGTGGGGATTGGGTTTGGATCTCCTCGTCTTGTCCAGAGTCGGAGTCGCTGTCGTCCATCCATTGCCGGTCGGCTGTGTTGATTGTAACCGTAGCGTACCGTAGTGTACGTTTGGGGTAACCGTGACAGCAACAACTGGAGAACAAGAGATCGGATCAAAACCATATGCCAGGCACCAAAAGCGGCGTCGCGGGCATAACCTATCCTGTCGGTGCTCATCTGTAGGACAATGGACGCAGGCAGGTGTTGAACCAAAGAAAGATGGAAGTGAGCCTGGAATGGATCAATGATGCGGTTCAGTCTGCGGTCGTGTCCGAGCGAGCAACGTTTCCAGTTCAGGTTTCCAGACTTCAGGCAGTGGCCCCCGTTGAGTCACAGGGGAGGCCTGGAATGGGGGTTAAGGGGATACATATGAGCTACTTCGCCTGTCTTTGAACTCAGCCTCGGAGTGAAAGTACCTTCAAGTACTCCTCACCACCCTCCACCCTGCCTGGCCGCTGCTCAGAGCCTCTTGGTGCTTTGTCACCCAGTGCCACAAGTGGGTCCCTTATCTCATTGGGCCTAGTGGCTTCTCGCCTCTTGTCCCGCGTCGGTCTCTTGGCTTGTGGGCGGACGAGGGCCGGTAGAACTTTTCAACCACCGTGGAGGTCTGCCGCCTTCCTTCCTGCTCCATACCTCAAACAACACCACACCCCTTCCAAAATTCCCGATCTTCGCAAAGCGCGTCCCCATCGCCGGATTTCCTGGTCGTCCACCACCACGATTCCGACGACTTCTAATAGACTGCGCCGACCGCGATCATTCGCGTAATCAACCGATCCCTTTTTCTTTTCCAACCACACGCGACACTGGCGGGGCCGACAGCGTGCACGGCGGACTAGTTAGCTCCTTTCGGGGGCCCGTTGGCCTGGACAACGCAGTGGAGGAACAGGGACTTGCGATTCCATCAACAAACACCACCACGCCATCTCGAGCCCACCAAGTGCATCGAGGTCTCGCGCTTTCCGTCTTTTAGAGAATACTAATTTTCCTTTTTTTATCCGTCTTGTTCGCCTTCGCCCCTCGATTCGCGCGCGGCGCTGGAGACGGCCACGACGACACTTTTGATTGACGGCCCTCGCGTCTCACCGTCATTTCAGCCTCCGATCAACATACTCGCCCACCTTTTGGACAACGAGAACTCCATTTTTTCAGGACTGTAACGCATCGAAAGGTCCTCCAAGATGGCGAACCTATACTTTGCGCACTCGAGTGCGCCCTTGCGGACCGTCAAGGAAATCCAGTTTGGTCTGCTGTCGCCCGAGGAGATCAAGAGCATGAGTGTGGCCCACATCGTCTACCCAGAGACCATGGACGAGACCAGGACGAAACCCCGCGACGGCGGTCTCAACGACCCCCTCCTGGGCTCCGTAGATCGTCAGTTCAAGTGCAAGACATGTACCGAGAACATGTCCGAGTGCCCCGGCCATTTCGGTCACATCGAGCTGGCCCGACCCGTCTACCATCCAGGCTTCATCAAGCGTGTTAAGAAGATATTGGAGATTGTCTGCCACAACTGCAGCAAGGTTCTTGCTGACAGAGTTCGTGCAACCTATCCTTCCGGGTAGTTTTGAGTTGCGGACGCTAACCTCCTTCTGTAGAATGACAAAGAGTTCGCGGCCGCCATGAAGATCCGCGATCCCAAGGTCCGCTTCAACCGAGTATGGGCTGTGTGCAAAAAGAAGAGGAGATGTGACAACGAGGTTATCAAGAAAAGCGACGATGATGAATTCAATCCTCTCGCCGATGCCAAGGGCGAGCTCCCCGGCCACGGCGGCTGCGGCAACGATCACCCCACTGTCCGCCAGCAGGCCCTCACCCTTTACGCCCAGTTTGATACCAAGGATGAGGAGGGCGTCAAGACCAAGGAGAAGAAGGTCATCACCCCCGAGATGGCACTCACCATCCTGCACAACATGTCCGAGTCCGACATGATCGACATCGGTGTCAACATTTCTCAAGCTCGCCCCGAGTGGATGATTGTCACCGTTCTGCCCGTTCCGCCCCCCCCAGTCCGCCCTAGTATTTCTATGGACGGTACCGGAACCGGTCTCCGGAACGAAGACGATTTGACCTACAAGCTCGGCGATATCATTCGAGCGAACGGCAACGTTCGACAGGCCATTCAGGAGGGTTCTCCGGCTCACATCATCCATGATTTTGAGGGCCTCCTCCAGTACCACGTTGCCACCTACATGGACAACGATATTGCTGGTCAACCACAAGCTTTGCAAAAGAGTGGCCGTCCCGTCAAGGCCATCCGTGCCCGTCTCAAGGGCAAGGAAGGTCGTCTACGTGGTAACTTGATGGGCAAGCGTGTCGACTTCTCTGCCCGTACAGTCATCACAGGTGATGCCAACATCTCGCTGGATGAGGTCGGTGTGCCCCGTAGTATCGCGCGCACCCTCACTTATCCCGAGACCGTCACACCTTACAACATCGGCAAGCTCACCCAGTACGTTCAGAACGGCCCTAACGAGCATCCGGGTGCCAAGTACGTTATCCGCTCAGATGGCAGCCGTGTTGATCTTCGCCATCAGAGGCGGACAGGCCCGCTACAACTGGAATATGGCTGGAAGGTTGAGCGCCATCTTATCGATGGTGATTACATCATCTTCAACCGTCAGCCCTCTTTGCACAAGGAATCCATGATGGGCCATCGTGTCAAGGTGATGCCCTACTCGACCTTCAGACTTAACCTTTCCGTCACATCTCCTTACAACGCCGATTTCGACGGTGATGAAATGAACCTTCACGTTCCTCAAACCGAAGAAACTCGCGCCGAAGTCAAGGAGCTCTGCATGGTTCCTCTCAACATCGTCTCGCCGCAGCGTAACGGCCCGCTCATGGGTATCGTGCAGGATACTTTGGCTGGTGCTTACAAGCTTTGTCGTCGTGACGTCTTCCTTACGAAGGAGGAGGTCATGAACGTCATGCTCTGGGTCCCCGAGTGGGACGGCATCATTCCTGTCCCTGCGATCCTCAAGCCTCGTCCTCGCTGGACTGGTAAGCAGATTATCAGCATGGTTATTCCCAAGATCATCAACCTCAAGAACCTCGACGAAGACGATGGCGAGTGTCCTCTTAAGGACAAGGGCATTTTGATCCAACAAGGTGAGGTGATTTTCGGCTTGATGACGAAGAAGATTGTGGGTGCTGCTAGTGGCGGTATCATCCATCTCTGCTTCAACGAGCTGGGTCCTAGCGGTGCTATGGATTTCCTCAACGGCTGCCAGAGAGTCGTCAATTACTGGCTCCTTCACAACGGCCACAGCATCGGTATCGGTGACACCATTCCTGACGCTGCGACCATCGCCAAGGTCCAGACTCACATCGACGATGCCAAGGCAGAAGTCAAGATGCTCACAGACCAGGCTACCAACAACGAGCTTGAGCCATTGCCCGGTATGAATATCCGTGAGACTTTCGAAAACAAAGTCTCCAAGGCTCTCAACACGGCCCGTGATAAGGCCGGTACTACTACTGAGAGCAGTTTGAAGGATCTCAACAACGCCGTAACCATGGCTCTGTCTGGTTCCAAGGGTTCTTCCATCAACATTTCTCAGATGACTGCCTTGGTCGGTCAGCAGATCGTTGAAGGCAAGCGTATTCCTTTCGGCTTCAAGTACCGCACCCTGCCACATTTCACAAAGGACGATTACTCGCCCGAAGCCCGTGGTTTCGTCGAGAACTCGTACCTCCGTGGTCTCACTCCTTCAGAATTCTTCTTCCATGCCATGGCTGGTAGAGAAGGTTTGATCGATACCGCTGTCAAGACTGCCGAAACTGGTTACATTCAGCGTCGTTTGGTCAAGGCCCTCGAAGATTCCGCTGCTCAGTACGATGGTACCGTCCGTAACTCGCTGGGTGATATCATTCAGTTCGTCTACGGTGAAGATGGTCTTGATGGTGTTGCCATCGAAAACCAGTCTGTCGATCACTTCACGATCTCCAACAAGGCTTTCGACAAGCGGTATCGTCTTGATGTCATGGACGAGGAGGTTTCCTCGGGCGAGCTCGAGGCGTTGGAATACGGAAAGGAGATTGCCAGCGATCCTACTGTCCAGGAGCTTCTCGACCAAGAGTATGAACAGCTTACGGTCGATCGCCAGATGCTTCGCGTCATTCAGCGCAGGAAAGGCAACAATGACACCAAGATGCAGCTTCCGCTAAACATCATCCGTATCATTGATACTGCCAAGAAGCTGTTCAAGGTGGACGAGACTGCTCGCAGTGACCTTACCCCTAAGGATGTCGTTCCTGTAGTCAAGGCCCTGCTTGATCGCATGATTGTTGTCCGAGGCGACGATCCTATCTCGAAGGAGGCTGACTACAACGCCACGATCCTCTTCAAGGCTCAGCTTCGGTCTCGCTTGGCGTTCAAGCGTCTTGCTGTCCAGGACAGGATCAACAAGCTGGCTTTCAACCACATTCTCGGCGAGCTCGAGAACCGTTGGTCGAGGTCGATGGTTTCTCCTGGTGAAATGGTTGGTGTGTTGGCTGCTCAGTCTATCGGTGAACCCGCTACCCAGATGACGCTCAACACTTTCCATTTCGCCGGTGTATCCTCCAAGAACGTCACCCTTGGTGTGCCGCGTCTAAAGGAAATTCTCAACGTCGCGTCCAACATCAAGACGCCCTCCATGATGGTTTACCTTGATTCCAAGGCCGCGACCCAGGAGGAGGCCAAGAAGATGCGCAGTGCTGTCGAGCACACGAGTCTTCGCTCCGTTACGGCTGTCACTGAAATCTACTACGATCCCGATATCCAGTCGACCAACATCCCCGAGGATTACGATTTGGTCGAATCTTACTTCCTCATTCCCGATCAGAGCGGCGACGAGCCAGATCCGATTGAGAACCAGTCTCGCTGGCTTCTGAGAATCACTCTCGATCGCCAGAAGATGCTCGACAAGGGTCTTCGTGTTGAGGACGTTGCCCACCGCATCAAGGAGGTTTACAAGAAGGATGTTGCCGTTGTCTTCTCGGACAACAACGCTGAAGAGATGGTCATCCGTATCCGTGTGATTAAGGCGGACGATGACAAGGATGAAGATGGTAACAAGATTATTGAGGACGATGTCATGCTCAAGCGTCTTGAGAAGCATCTTCTTGACGGCTGCACACTCCGTGGTGTCGAGGGCATTGAGCGTGCCTTCTTGAACAAGGGTGTTAAGCTGATTGAGGCCAAGGATGGCTCCATGAAGCATTCAAAGGTGGATGACGACTGCCAGGAATGGTATCTCGATACCCAAGGTACCTCACTTCGCGAGGTCTTGACTGTCGAGGGTGTCGATACCAAGCGCACTACCACCAACGACTTGTGGCAGGTTGTTGACGTCTTCGGTATCGAGGGAGCTCGCGCTGCTCTGATGCACGAGTTGACGGCTGTGTTGGCTTTCGACGGTTCCTACGTCAACCATCGTCACTTGGCGCTTCTTTGCGATGTGATGACCTACAGGGGCAGTATCGCCGCCGTCACACGTCACGGTATCAACCGTGCTGACACTGGTGCTCTCATGCGTTGCTCTTTCGAGGAGACTGTCGAAATTCTCCTTGAAGCTGCCGCCGTCGGTGAGCTTGATGACTGCCGTGGTATCTCTGAGAACGTCATGTTGGGTCAGATGGCTCCCATGGGTACTGGTGCCTTCGACGTTCTCCTTGATCCCAAGATGTTGGAGACCGTCATCTCTGACAACTCCCGCATGGGTCTTATGCCGGGCATGACCGTGAAGGGCAGCCAACTGGATGGCGCGGCTACGCCTTATGACAATGGCTCCCCGATGGCTGATAGTGCGTTCCTTGGAAGCTATTCCCCCACTATGGGCAACTTCTCCCCTATCCAGGGTGCTGGGTCGGACAGCCCGACGAACACCGGCTTCGGCACCGACTACGGTGGCGTTGGCGGATACGGCTCGGGTACTTCCTACTCTTCGGCTACCAGCCCTCGTGCCACCAGCCCCTTCACACCCACGTCGCCATTCAGCTATGGCGGTTACTCGCCATCGTCGCCTGCGGCTGGCTACTCGCCCAGCTCACCTCTCCTCGACTCTTCTGGTCGGTTCGCTTCCAGCCCACAGTTCAGCCCCTCGTCGCCGTCGTTTTCGCCAACTTCACCGATGCTGCGCCCTGGAAGCCCGACCAGTCCGAGCTACAGCCCAACCTCCCCGAGTTATTCGCCGGCATCGCCAGCTGCCGCCAGGTACTCGCCCACCTCCCCCGCCCAACAATTCTCCCCGACGTCGCCGTCGTACTCCCCCACGAGTCCGAGCTACAGCCCGGCCTCGCCCGCTTTCCAGGCTACCTCGCCAAGCTACTCTCCGGCGTCGCCTACGTGGTCGCCAACCTCGCCGGACGCTTACTCGCCCACGAGCCCGTCGTTCCAGCGGTCGCCTGGTCAGCAGCTGTCCCCTACTAGCCCAACGGGTTATTCGCCGACGTCGCCGCAGTACTCGCCGCGGACGCCGGGACGTAATAACCCGGGGGGCAACGGGGATTCATAGTAAGTTGTGGCTCAGTCCATTTCTTGGGGTGGAACAGTGTCGCTAACAGAAACCCTTAGCTCTCCCACTTCGCCATCAAATGATTAATTATCCTAAGAAGTCGTCATGATCGAGCGGGGGTGGATTGAGTTGTAAGAAGAAAAAGCGCAAATGCTTCATGAAGAGGGAAGGAAGAAAGGAGGGGGATCGAAAAAAACTGCCACTACAACAACACCGTATATAACAAAAAAGGGAAGGGTGGCTAGGCAGTAGCAAAATGAGCGCGAGCGCGGACTTGCTATTTATCATCATTGTTGTTCAATCTTGTTGTCGTCGTCACACATCACATCAAACTACATTTTCACGTTTCTTCCTTTTGGGCCGCCGCCGCCGTCGTCGTCGTTTTGCTTCTCTGTTTCTTAAACTAGAGTTGGAGATTAAAACTAGCTTAAGCAACTTCCTTTTCACGTACGTACGTACGTAGAAGAAGAAACGTCAGCAGAAATAAATAGCGGATTACTGGTCAAAGTTGGGAAAGAGAAAATATTATCATCATTATGGGCAATTCATGCTCGTGCTCGCTCATTTGTGATTCTTGGGATGGTGGTTGTGGTCTTGCTAAGGTAGGTAGTTTCGCAACGAATAGAAATAATCAGACTCGTGATATTCTGAAAACACACCTCCATCAGCCAAAGGGCCAAATTTTAACAGAAAACCGATGACATTGCACTCCAATGTCATCAATGGACACCATTCACATCTAACTACCTGATACCCATTTTTTTATTGTGCCTACGTAGAAGGTTTCAATACACTTTTGTGATTCCCAAAGCCTCCGCATCCAGATCGCGAACAGCATCACGGACATCGAACCTGACTGAACACAATTGACTCATCCTACATGATGCTAACTTGCAATAGGAGTAAACACATACAACCATAAATGGTGGACAACTCGGAATCCTGTACGCTCTCCTATAGAATTTTTTGGTCTTCCATTGCCTGACTAGTTGTGTAGTTAGGTCGGTGGCTAGCAGCGAATTCCGGGTGTTGTATGTTCTTATTCTTTTCTTTTTTCCATAATTATCTTTTTACTTCAAGTCCTTATATTTTCTTTCTTCTGTTGATTTCGCCTGTTCCTTCTATTTTTGAATCATTTTCCTTCTTCATGCACGACGCGTCGAAGGAAGGAAGGAAGGAAGGAGGGAGGGACTGTGGAGCAGGTGTTATGGCTAGTCCTCATGGAATGGCTGAAAGGTGTGGAAGGTGCAAACCGGCCTGGATTTTCCTACTTGGTAATATTTAGACCTGGCCTCATCTGACCAACCACGAAATCTCCTTCCTCCTTCCAACCAAGCCATCAATCAAGCTGAGCATTTTCATCATCATCATCAGATCGCTTCGCTCGAGGTGACGATGTATCGTTCTGGCTGATGCCAAGAGCCTACACGGTTGGACCATGAGAGTTCTTGGTTCGCTAACTTTCTGTCCAACGATTTCCTTTCTCGTCAACCTCGACCACCAACTGCGCGAACTATGGGCACCGGAAGCACTGATTGGTTGAGGCCCAACGTCTCTGTTTAATATTTCCAGGTCTTAAAATGCGACCTTGTCGCAACCATCACCTTACTCCACAGCAGGCCAAAGGGCGTCTGGATTGCACAAACCCATGGATCGTCTTGGTGAGGAGAGAGCCCTTGGCTTGAACCACGGCTAGAAGCACACCTACGAGCCTCATAGCTGCCGTCACTGTGACTGGATTGTCTTGGATGAAGCTGAGCTCAAAGCAGGTGAGGGCCTCAGGGGACACCAGCTCTCCAGCCTCAGCAACGTCTACCTAGCGGACAGCATCTCTGATGCTTTACTAGCGCGAGATGAAGGGTGTCCTTTGTTTGAATATCTCCTCGGCGAGTTGATAGACCTGGGCCTCTCGCTCGACATATTGGACCTGGACGGCTCCAAGACAGTTTACGGATCGCTTACCGACAGAGGGCTTAAGCTGTCCCACAAGCTGGATGGCGATAATGGCATTGCCTTAGCTAACATCTTGAAGGTGATCCTCTCGTCAGGTAAGTGTCGGAGATGGATGACTTCATTCGCCCTCCTAGGCGTTACTGACAACCACCAGGAAAGCCAAGTGAATCACTAGATTGCGACCCAGGCTCTCCGGAAGCTTTCCAGCTCTCACGCGACTGGATCTCTACATGCCTCTCTTCCCACCCGCGCTGCCGCTTACCACCATCATCATCCAACTCAGACGCATTCACGCCCACCCGGCTCCTCCAAGTCAGCGAACATGGCGCAAGACTCGTTGAGTCCTCTAGCGTGGGTGACGAAGCCCAAACATGGTGTGCGCTAAGCTACGTCTGGGGCGGCGACCAGCCCGTCAAGACGACCAAGGAAACACTAGCAGCCCATTACAACGGCATCCCCTTTGACGAGCTTCCCAGAACTATCCAAGACGCTGTGCGCGTGTGTCGCGGCCTGGCCATCCGCTACCTGTGGATCGACGCTCTCTGCATCATCCAGGGTGATGAGCAGGACCTCAAGAGGGAACTCGGCAAGATGCCCGAGATCTACCTCCACGCTACCGTAACTATCAGCGCAGCGTGGTCAACGAAGGCTGATGACGGGTTCCTTTACCGTCGCGGACACTGGTATCAGTTTTGCCCGCCGGTTAAGCTGCAGGTTTTTAGTCAGACTAGGCAGGGGTCCATGTCTGAATCTGGAGAGGAGGAGGAGGAGGAGGAGGAGGAGGAGGAGGAGAGGCGCGTAGAGACGATGGAGGCATATGCCTACGAGACACGGGTCTGGGAAAGCGATCCCATCAATTCGAGAGCGTGGACGTACCAGGAGTACGCCCTCTCGCAGCGAGCGTTGCTCTACCGCAGCACGTTGGTGGAGTGGAGTTGCAGAACAATTTCTGATTCCTATGGCTTGCTTGAGCCTACCACTCTCACAAGCAAAGCTGCACAGCAGCCAGACTCGAATTTGGAGCCCAATCCCTTCTTCGCACTCTCATCGTCCCGGCCATGGTCTGAAGTTGTACTGGAATACTCATCCCGGCACCTCTCCTTCCCCGCCGACAAGCTGCGCGCCCTGTCAGCCATCGCCCAAGTTTATCATCGAGAAATGGGGAATGAATACTTGGCCGGGCTGTGGAGGGAGGACCTCCCGCTGGCGCTTTGCTGGTTTGCGGTGCCAAAGACGAGCAGTAGGACGAGTACAAATGAAAACAACAATCTCGACCCCGAAGATTCCCCTAGAATACTACAGACGCGTCCAGCAGGCTATCGAGCGCCTTCCTGGTCTTGGGCGTCCATCGACGACGCCACGTTTGTGTACCCCGCCGCCGGTGAGGAAACGATTCAGGTTCTCCGACCAGTGCCCAGCCTGAATATTTTGAAAGCTGTGGTAACCCCGGGTTCTTTCGGGGAGTTTGACTCTGTTGCTTCTGGGTATCTTGACATTGAAGGGCCAATGAGAGAAGTGTCTTCCTTCTCATCGGCGGCGCGGCTTATGTGGAGCAACTCTCCACCACCAGGAGGATCTGGTTCTGCTTCTGGCTATGGTGAGATAGGAATTCCAGTGGGCGAGCAAGGACATGAAGTGGTGGTGACACTTGATGCTGCTCCCGAAGAAGAAAAAGAAGCAGACGGAGTTGATAAACATGGGAGTGATAGGGCCGGCATATGGCTTCTGTTGTTAGCTGAACAAGTGGAAGAAGAAGAAGAGGAAGAAGAGGAAGAGGATGACGAGGGGCAGAACAAAGTCAACAAAGACACCATCACCACGCCGGCGTATGCTGGGCTTGTTTTACAGGAATTGGGCCCAGACCAACCGGACACTCTTCGGCGTATAGGTTTTTTCCATTGCTGTGATGTTTCAGAAATGGGGCTGGGGCATGCAGGTGATGGGTGTCGGGAACTATTGAAAGAGTTTGAGGTCAGAAGGGTGACCCTTGTCTGAGATATCTAGGAAGTAGCCGTGTCTTGCTGCTAGCATACATTAGTATCCAACAATCATCCATGTATACCGTACTTACCATGATCCAATAATCACGTCATGGAAACCGCTTAACCCGCCTGCTACCCATTACTACTCTCCGGAACCGGATGACTCGAGCTAGCAGCAGCAGCAGCAGCAGCAGCAGCCTTCTCCGCCTTCTCCGTCGCCTCCCTAATCTCCCTCATCTTCTTCTCCCTCACAAAATTAACAAAATACTCGGCTCTCAAATCCCTACCACCCGTACCCATATCCTTTCCCTTCCCTTTTACTTTCGCCTTTGCCTTTGCCTTCCCCTTACCCTTATCTTTCACAATACCGCCTGATCCAATAACCCCAGTAGCAGCACTACTCGTCACCACCGACCCTGATCCCGACCCCAATCCCAATCCCGACCCCGATGCGGAAGCTGAGCTCGAAGGCGTCCCCGCCCCCGCCCCCGCCCCCAATGCTGGCTTCCTCTGCAAAAACTTCCTGCTGCTACTAGTAATGTGCGCTAGCCTCGATAGATTCGAAGAAGTCAACCTTGAGCTTGAACTCGGGTTCAAGCTGGAGCTGGATTTCGTTCGTTGCTGACGTTGCAAACGTGGAGGGAGGCTTGGTTCGGGGATGCTATCTGCGTTGCTGATTTGGGTTGAGAGTACGTTGAGGTGGGTGTTGGCGGTGCTAGATATGAGCTTTGAGCGGGCTGTAGAGGAGAGCGCAGATGGGGTCGAAGGGTCGGGTATACTCTCTGCGTTACTGAGTTGGCTGAGCAAGGGGAGCTTGGTGTTGGTGTTGGTGTTGGTGAAGTTGGTAGGGGCGGGGATTTGGGTTATCAAAGGCCGGGAGGGGCTTGGTGCGGTGGTAGTGGTTGGTCGTGGTGGTGCTACTGGGGCGGGGGCGGGAGTCCCTGGTACAATTTGGGAGCTTGGTCGGGTATTTTTTTGCTGTGTTCGTTGATGGCTGACAGGGAGGGCTGGGGAGCTGACGTCGACTTTTGAACCTCGTCGAGGAGGAGGTGGACTGATAGATGCCCGTTGCGTCGTGATCTTTGCTGAGGATGGTGGAGGTGGTGGTGGGCTAGTATCTAGTCGTGGCCCTTTGAAGGCTGCTGATGCTTCTCGTGGAGATGGGCTAACACCTGTTTGATTTTGTGGTCGAGTGACTTTTGTGGCGGAGGAGGCAGGACCCATTCCTTGTGAACGACTAGGTGCTTGTGGAAGTACAGGAGGAGGAGGCGATGGAGACGGCGATGAGGATGAAGACGCCGAGCCTATCTCGATAGGCGCAGCAGCATCTGAGCCTGGTATTGGCTCATCTTCTATAGGAGGCTCAAGTTCTAGAGGCCGGTTGGATAGTCGGCGCGGTACCGAACGATCTATGGTCTGGATAACCGGCCGGATTCTCTTCTTCGGTATCGAGGATGGAGGATGGATGGGATCCGAAGCAAGTTCGGCTGTAAGCGTTCCGACCAGAGCTTTCGTGATTGACTTTGCGACCAACCGTGGTTTTGGTAAATGGTTCGTCGTTGAGGGCGATGGAATAATAGGCATCTTTGACTTGCTTGAATCTCCGTTTTCCCGTAGAACAACTGGTGTGGTAAACCCCAGTGTTTCGCTAATCGACCGTACCATCTTAGGGTACTTGTCGAGAACATCATTAATGTTTTCTTTAGTCAGGACTCCCTTCTGGTAGCGAGGTCTGGAAACGTGGTCATTGTAAAACTCGATAGCTACCCGGACTGGGACATTGCCATGGCCATCTGCAGCTTCGCGTATGTACTGCAGGTAATCATCGCAATAATAGCGGACAAAGTCGTCGTAGAGGAACTCCATGATGGCACTTCGTTTCCGAAGGTCATGTACACATAGAACCGCCCTTACAAAGTCTCCGAGGCTGCCCTTGTAATCTGGGTATGCCACTTTGTAGGCGGTGTAAGGAACTTGAGAGGGCGGCCCATTCGGCGGGATCTTTTCATCAGAGCTGGCCAGATGTTGAGTCCGCTGTTCCATTGTTTTCAGCGAGTGACTACTAGTATCGGCAGACTGCTGCTCTTCAGGGGCTTGTTGGGAGTCCGCGATATGCTCAGACAACCTGGTCATCGAGGGGTCTTCTGTTTCCGCTCGGGGAAACACAGCCGAGGACCGTTCGGGCTCAGCAGCAGTCGACCTGTAATCGCTATATATAGTGGTGACTGATTTTGTCATGATGCGGCGACGCTTTTCCGGCGGTGGCCTCGACGGCGTGGTGCGAGCAAGGTAGCTAGCGGGTATGATTTGGGCCGATGGAGGAGTCTGCTCCAACTCGGCATCATCAGGCAGAACAGGCAAGGCTCCTTTGTTGACAGGAGGAAGAACGTCGGTCACGGCCATGGGGACTTGGAATTCCAATCCGCCCTCGGAAGCAACGCTACTGCTTGGAGGGAACTCTGGCAAGAAGGGAACGCGGGCCTTGACCTTGAACACTAACGGGGATGATGGACCATGTTCTGCTGGGCGTTTCTGGGACGAAAGCGGTGCCGGTAGCGCGCGACTGGGAAGGTCGGGAGTTGCTATCGTCGCCTGTTTAGGGGTCGAGTTATTTTCTGGCGAGGGTTCCAGTCCTGGTGTTCCATCCTTCGCTTCGCCGTCGCTAACAGGTGTCGCTGGTCGGAGATGGTGCTCGGGAGATGGTGACCAAGGGATGGGTGTTCCCTCTTGTGAACCTGTAGCGGTTGGGTCCGGTGTTGATGGTCCGTCCTGTTCCTCATCTTCTCTTACGGAATCTGCAGACGGTCGTGCCGGAGAGGGGTTTTTGCGAGGTGATGGGAGCGGCGCGATACTGTGGATGTACTGCGCCTTGACTTCTTGCAGGAGTTCTGCTGGGACATTGGCAAACCCATCGGGGTTCCAGGCATCCTGGCGATCCAGTAATTCCTGCTGCTCCCGGTGAACTCGAAGGATACTGCGCGGAATTTTGTGCTTGCCAGAAAGGAAACCAGGCGACCAGGTGGGAATATCTAGGGCTGGCGAGGTCATGGCTGAGACTGGTGATGTGGGAGCAATGATTTGGTGTCGTTTGATTGAGTTTGGGGACCGGGTCGCAGAAGCCGGGAGAGGGAAAGCAATTGGGGAAAGTCCTTCTTCCTACATTTGCTTCAAAGGGAGTATCGTGTCATGTTGAGGTTTAGCCAGATTATCGCATAGCAAAAAGCCTCGTTCGAGAGTGATGAAGCTGGAGAGAGCTGGTTGAGGTTGAAGTTTGTTTGGTCGTGTCGCATCGATAAGCGCGTTCGGACCCCGCCGTTCTTGTCAAGTGGGAAGCCCTTGGATCGCCAACTCACGTGGTCGGGTACCCTAAAATCACATTGGTCAACACAAAGGCAGCCCTGCTGAGCGGTGATTTTGAAGGATGATTGACTATTTTCAACGACAAGGACAAACCCAAGTTAAAGATGTTTTACATCTCAATCAACTTTTCCATTCCAGAGATTCTACCAGATGTGCTGAATTTGTGAACCTGATGAGGATGAATTCTTGAGTGGCTTCCCTACAAGATAATTGGGTATTTGGCGGGTAGATACCCACAGTCACAGTAGTTCTCTGTACCTAGCTACTTCTACCAAAATACCATGCGTCCATCCGTTTCCTTCCTCACCACGGCCCTCACCAAGGAACCGTAGGCAATGAAAGAGTGAAAAACAATCAAAGATCAATCAATAATCTTGCCGGAAACCCAAAAATTCCCCAGCCAGCCGAAGCCAACTGAGAGCGGTCAGGTATGTAGTTTTCAACTAGCGAAAACGCGATCTCGGACGAATCCTCACTGATACGCGTAAAACCCCTGCACTTGGATGAAGAAGAAAAAAAGGAGGAGAAGGAAAAGTTAAAAGATTCCGGGAAGGGTTGGCTTGATTAAATACCTAGCCCGGTGCGGGGGACGGGAGGTCATGACTTTCCACAACCTAACTGCAGGTCTAGCGCCCCGTCAAGGGCCGCCCCACCAGCTGTCAGGCCAGGCCAGGCCAGGCCCACCCCCGGAATTGCGTGCATATGCAATGGAGGGGACGCTAAACGTTAGCTACAGTGAATCCCGCAAATTACGTCACGCTTCGCAGCTCCTATTTCTATACCGTAACATTGATCAACAGGTCCCAACCCGTCCCTTCCGCATCCTCTCCCTTTTCGTTTGCTGTTCACGCATTCCATTCCGTAGGTGACAGCATCACTACCTAAGCTTTACCTATCTTATCGTATCATTTCATTGCCACTTGATTGACATGCTGCAGTGTCTCTGAACTTACCTAACCATCACCATCTCCCGATCCATCAACAGATCCTCCCTCTCTCGATTATCGCAACCATGGATACCACCCCAATGGTGGCACGCGCCGGGCTACTCCAGACTAGCTTGATCTGGACCGCCTACGCCGTCGCCGTTGCTCTAGTCTTCCTCGTCGCCGTCATCACCATCTTCACCTGGCAGACCCCATATGATCGCTCCAAGCTTGTCACCACCGTCGCCATCATCAGTCTCACCTCTCTACTCGCTACCGTGTTCCTCCTTCCCGTCGATATCGCCCTCGTCTCCTCCACCGCGTCCGCATCGAGGGGCACCAAGAAAGACTGGGCAACTCCCGAACGCGTCGACGGCATCCTCACGACGCTCAAGATTGTCTACTACTCCCTGTACAGTTTCGATGCGCTCCTCTGCCTGGTCGTTATCCCGTTCGCATACTTCTGGTACGAAGAGCACGATGAGGTCCTTGAGGAGGAGGGAAGGGAGACGTGGTTTACCCGGTTCGCGCAAGCCTTGAAATATACCATTGCCTTCATCTTCCTCGTCATCATCTTGTTCCTCGTAGGCTTCTTCGTCCCTGCTGCAGCCCAAGACCATGGCCGACATCTCGACCTCGACTACTTCAAGCGTCTGTTGACAAACAACAAGGGTGAAAAGGCTCTCAGCTTTGGCCTTGGCCTGCTCATGACACTGGGAACCCTCCTCCACGTTCTCTACACCGGACCCGGTCTTGCTCTCCTTCCAGTCTCCTTCATCAAGAGTGCCCCGTCCATCTCGGCCCCTCAGCTTTCCGCCACGACTGCTTCCGACCTCGAGCGCAACCGCGAGCTTCAGCGTCAAATCGAGATGCGCAACGCTGGTCGCACCGAAGCCATGTCTCAGAAGGACAGGCGCGAGCTCGACCTTTTACTCCGTGAGGAACGCACTCTCGTTCGCCGCCAGCGTCTGGCAGCCGAAGCACGCGGCGAGGGACAATCCACCATCATGCGAATCTGGACCAAGACCCAGGCCGTTTTTCGTCCGCTGAAACTCATCGGTGGCATCCTCCTTCTTCTGCTCTCGGTAATCCTCTGCATCTCCATGCTCATCACCGCCATCGACAAGGCCGCCAACTCGGTCTGCAAGTCCCACTGCGGCTACATCCTCGGGCACATCAACGTATTCCAGCCCGTCAACTGGGTCTTTGTCAAGGCCGCCAAGGCGTTCCCCGTCGACTACATCCTCATGGCCTTCCTGATCCTCTTCCTCTTCAGCAGCTCCATCACCGGCATCGCCTCCGTCGGCATCCGCTTCCTCTGGGTCAGGCTTTTCCAACTCAAGAAGGGCCGCACCGCTCCCCAAGCCCTGCTCATCGCAACCGTCATGCAAGCCCTCATCATCCTCGCCATCAACTACGCCGTTGTCAACCTTCTCGCCCCTCAATACGCCATGTACGGCACCCAAACCTTCTGCCAAGGTCTTGCTCTGACCCCCGGCACCCAACCAGACTGCACGAACCACAGGGACATGATCCGCCCCTGCTCCGAGTCTCTCACCGACCCTCTGGCCAAGGACGTCTGCACGCCCACCGTCATGTCGACTTTTCTGAACCGCATCGTGCTCAACTGGCCCGTGTTTGGCGCCATTGATTTTTGGGCCCAGTTTGTGTTCTTGACCGTGTTCTTGCTGGTGTTCATCACCAGTCTGGTCAGGACTCCCAGGTTGAATCTTGGTGAGATTGACGAGGAGGCGCAGGCGGATGAGGAGGAAGGCTTGCTGGCGAGCACGGCGAGGAGGTTTGGAGCTACTTGGCAGGATATCACGGGCAGGGCTAGGAGGACTGGTGGTGCTGGTGGAAGTTCGGCTGGTCAGGGGTATGGAACTAATGGGACGAATTGAAGGGATGGTTCTCGTTAGTGTGGAAAATTGTGATGGCGATGGATTTTGTGTGGCGTGTGGTGGCTCTCTACCCTGATATCCCCAGATTGTTGTTGTTGTTGTTGTTGTTGGTAGAGAGACGGAAAAGTTGGGCATAAGTGTAGTTTTTTCTGTCTACAGGTTTTTTTCAAGCTGGTTAGGTAAGGTCAGGACAGGTCAAGGGATGGTTATGGATGGGTAAGGGATGGAGTTATGGTTATGGTTATGGGTATGGCTGATTCCTGTATCTTGCCTTCTCTTCTCTTCGTGTCATTGCTTCTGTTTAGTTTCTCCCCTTTGGTACCAAATTGTCATGATGAAATCGAAAATATCCTAAGCGAACGATGAGTTCTAGCATCTTCATTATGTGCCTTTATTACACCCTTTGACAGGTGTTCAAAACATACCTGGGCGTACAGAATCCACAGCAGACCCTTGCCGACGCGCTTCTAACTTATTACCAGACATATCACGGTTTTGTAACAGTCTTTCCTCATCAAAAAGATTCGTAGAGCAGCATTAAGTCTAGACTATGTTGTGATCGGTTGATCCTCACGACCACTCGCACCTCTTCCTCTCTCTTTTCCCTCTCTCTCTGGGGCACGCCACGCTTCTCAAGCCCATAAACTCCTGACTCCCCAAACCAAAACCCAAACACTACATCTACATGGGAGTCGTAGGCCCACTCCACTCCCCTTTCCCTTTCCCAGTGTCTAACCTAAACCACCGATGTCCCCTTTCCTCCCACCCCGCCCCCGGCCCTACATGCAGCTCCCTCCAACACCCAACACAATACACCTCCTCCCCTCCATCATCATCGCCCCCGTCTTCACACCCCTCGCATCGGATGGTAGCATCCTCCAAACAAACTTTACACCACCTCTTTACGTCCTCGTCTGTGTAGGTTTCGCTTCTGCCTACCCAGTTCTTGGTGGATTTGGTCTGGTATTTCGTACTCACGGGGGGCCGAGGGAAGCCTGAGGAGGAATCGGCGGGTAAAATAAGGGTGGTCGTGGGAACGGAAGGAAGACCAAAGGCGTCGGTTTTTATGGGGGTCGAGCGCAGGTGCGAGAGCCGCGCGGAGAGGGAGGTGATGGTGTCTTGGTCGGCTGGGTCGTGGCCGGGCGGAGGGGAGAGGGTGCCCGTGGGGACTGTGGGGAGGTTGAGCGAGAACTCGGGGGATTTTATGGAGGAGGGGGAGGATTTGGGTGTACGTGTTCCCGAGGGTGGGGAGGGGAGGGAGAAGGGGTCGTCGGTAGGGCCGCACCCGTTGAGGTTGATCTCGTCTTGGACTTGGTCGAGGATTTTGTTGGTTTCTTTGGTCATGGCTTCTCCGTCTGAGTCGTCATCATCGCTGTTGCCGTCTGCAAACGAGTTGTTGTTCGGCTTGGGAGCGAGTTCCGACAGTAGCTTCTCGACTCTGTCTTCGTCGTTCTCGATGATACCATCTCCATCATTGTTAGCAATAGCATCGAGATCAATGTCTTCATCGTCCTCGCCCTCGCCCTCGACAGGAACATCTTCTTGTAGGTTTAGGTCATCTTGTAGGCCTTCCAGAAGCTCATCAAGGGCTTGGTCGTCTACTTCTTCTAGGCCCCAGGCTGAGGATAGGATCTGCGTTTGAGTCTGGGTCGTTGTGTCCTCAGCCTTGAGTGGTTGTCGACTGCTATTTCGTGAAACCGGCGTTTCCCATCTTTCAGGATGAGACTGATAACTACCATGGCTTTCTGCCCGTGTGTCTGGTCCCGGCTTTGGTGAAGCGGCAGGAGGCTGACCGCTTCCCGGAGAAGCTGACGATGGCACTGGTGATGAAGACGCATTACGAAGCACCCGCAGCCTCTCGGTCAGGGCATCCTCCTTTGAAACCGACGGTACGGAACCAATGGCAAAAGAAGGCTTCACCTGTGCGGTGTCATTGGCAGTAGTGGTAGAAGGGGGGCTACAAGTCACAAGAGTGTTTCAGTATGGTGAGTTGTCATGAGAAGAAGGTTTATGTTGGTCAGGTTTTACTTTAGTGGATTAAGCTTGTTGCTAGTATCAGTATCAAACGTGACACTGGTGGACTTGAGGGCGTTGAGTCTGTCTAGGAGAGACTTGTCCATGTCATTGGTAGGTCGGTTCGAAGCCATGCCTGCACTGAATGGATGCCGGATTTGGGTAGAAAACAGGGGAAAGTGCGGCTGAAGCAAGCGAACCGGATATTTGAGGCAATTGGATTAGGGAGATGTGATGGTCACGGTATTCCGGTTGGGATGAGTTGTAATCTCGCGATGCGATAAGGTGTGTCTGAATTCAGCTCAGGCAGGAGGGTCGGGCCGTCAAAGGGGATTGAGCGAGTCGAATGCTCGGAGAAGAGATCGTTGTTCCGTCGAAATCCAATCGGGAAGAAGTTTGTGAAGTCCGGATGTTGTCGTGGAGGAGGTACCTACGTAGATTGGTTGGAGGAGGTCAAGATGCATGCGCTCGTGGAACCGGGGGTGACTTTCTGACTGCCGGCGAAAATGTGGGGCTGCCCCGGACATTCACACGGATCCGAATTGGGAATACGTAGCCATGCTGCCATGCATCTGTGCACGAGTTATTCAGGGCGCATTTTGGATATTGAAACCTCACATTCGAGGCTGACGATTTGAAGCATAAAGTCCGAATATGAATGAGATCAATAACTTGCCGTCTCCAGGGCTTCCATCTGTGTTCTGTTCGCTGCGAAATGCACGTACACAAGCGGGCTTATCAGTCACAGCTGTTACCGGTTGGCTGGCGTTACCGACCGATCACTAACATTGAGTGACAGAAGTGACCACCAGCCAACCCACCAGCCCCCGATAAACTTTCCAGCGAGTGATGAGTTGCAGATGAAGCTAGTAACGGTCTTAAGGTACGTGACCCCGTACGGTATGTCTAGTCATTGGTGAATATTGCAGCCCAAGACCAGTAAGAAGGTGACGATGGCACGTTTCTGCAGGGGAAGTGGCCATCTCATATGTATGGCCATCGAACAACACACGTGCAAGCACCGCCTCGCTTGGCGCGGTTGGTGATTAGTGTGGTAAAAAGCGAACCGGCTCAAGCGACAGCATCGCCAACGACATGCCCGACATTGGATAGTACCTTAGGTATCTTTCCGAGGCTGTTTTCAGTCGAGTGCGGGGTGCCGTACGGTAGAGGTAGGCAGGTTACAGAGTGAATGGCCTAAAAGGCTTCTGGAAGGTCAGGCGTCACCGCTGTGTCGCGATGTTGGGGATTTCAGGGTCCTCACGCACCATAGGTAATTCCAGTGACGATCCAGGGCAGCGTGAATGCATACCTATTGGGGTGTTCCCTACATCACTTGTCTTGTCAATTGTTGCGACTGGCTGGGTAAAGTCATCAACGATGACTTCATCCGCCACAGGACGGTGAGGTCACTAGAGGTTACCCCAGCCAAAAAGACGAACAATTTGGCCACTGCCCAGTTTCCACCACTCAATCGGGATCGCGAGGCATCGGGACTTATCGCTGTAAAACAACACAAAAACGCCAACCAGATCGATTTCCTTTACGCAGATATGCCGTCCAGGCCGATGAAAGGTGTCTTTGTGCTGTGAATGCTTATGCCGTCAAATGTTCCGTATGACGGCTTTTTGCCAGGTGACTGGATTCCGTGGTTGAAGCAGTGGCTGGGTAAAGGCAAACTGAAAAACGCATTCGGCATTAGGAATCGCCAACGGTCGTATCGTACAAAACTCAAGGGAGAATTGGCGACCAAGGCGACGCACAAAACCAATTCCACTTCTGCCTGCTGAGGCGAGGGAGGGCGGCATCTGTTGGTCTTTATAAGCAAATCGCAGGGCCGTCTGGTTTGTTTGTGTTGGTGGCTACTCCATGTGGGCCACCTTCTTCCTGCCGCAAGTAGCGCGTCAGTCAAGTACTCTCTAACAGCAGCGGCTCGACCCTGCTCTGATCCGACGGAGAAGGGATATTTTTCGTCTCCTTCCACTTTCAAGGTAGTGGCACCCATTCAAGCTTCCCTTTGGCGTGACGGAATGTTGGGTGAGAAGACCTACCCGTGGCACGGGTAGCTTGCGCCATCCTGTTCCAACCATTGTTTTTCTGTCAAGCGGTCAACCTTTTTTGGCGAATCAGCGAGATCTTGCATTGCACCTTTTTCCTTGCATCTCTTCCTCGCACCCTCTATGTTCAGCATTGCCTACATCATCGCCCCCCCTGTAGTCATACACCTCGAGTACACTTACCTGCATTTATAGCACCTTTTCCATCTGAGCCATCCCAGTTCCGGCCCCTTGGCTCCGTGCATATCCCCTCTTGCCCCTGGCCAGTGACTATTAAATCTATTTGTTTCCCAGACTTTTTCTGGCAACTCTTTCCCCACGACCACCTTTACTTACCAACACCCTAATAATCATCCGAACCACATCACACCAAACCACAACACAGCACAACATAACATGAAGCTCGATCTCGCCATCCTTGTCTCGGCCCTTTGTGCCAATCCGGCACTTGCCCTCGTCGCACCAACATCCGACCTTGCGCGACGTGAGCCCGCCGAGCCCATTCAGATCATCGACCGCGACGTGGACGCTACTTCGCAGGAACTTTGGAAGCGCAGAGGCGGAGGAGGTGGCGGCGGTCGCGGTGGTGGTAGTAGCTCCGGCGGCGGCAGCAGCAGTGGAGGCTCGTCTGGAGGTTCATCCGGTTCAGGGTAAGTCAACACTCCTTCACCGATATCCTGCTTTCTCTCTCAATTTCCATCGCTGGTTATTGGGGGTTGTGTTGGAGAGCGGTGGCATTGCGTTCGTCATGCAGGGCGACGCTAATGTTTGTTTGTTTGCAGCAGGGGCGGTAGCAGCGGCAGTGGAAGCAGTGGCAGTGGTTCTTCTGGTTCATCGTATGTGCTTTTCTTTTCATGTCATCTTCTCTAACTCCCCTGGGTGTGAAAAAAGGCGGTCATCGGGAGTATCCAAACCTGGAAGCTCGTCCTACGGAGGTTCTTATTCGGGAAGCCCTTCTTCAGGAGGCTATTCATCTGGCCGTTCCTCGTCGAGCGGCTCTTCTTGGCGAGACTCTTCGCACTCTCGGGGAGGCTCCTCTCGTGGAAGCCCCAACAGCAAACCGAAGCAGAGATCCTCGTATGCATCAGCAAAGTCGCCTTTGGGAGACTTCCTGCTGGATATCGCGGGCTCTCCGACCCTTTCCAGTTATCTTTCTTCGTTCAGTAAACCATACATTTTGCTAACATGAATCTTCTCCAACAGAGGCAGCAGGACATCTCCAACTTACAATGGTGGTGGAGCGACCAAATCTGGTAGCGGACCCAAGCCAGCCTACGGTGGTGGCCGCTATTACGGAGGTGGTGCGGCGCAACCCTACAAGTCCGGTAGCAGGTCACCATCCGGCATCGCCCCCTTCGCTCTCGGTGCTGGTGTAGGTC
The DNA here is from genome assembly GCA_030685235.1 of Copromyces sp. CBS 386.78. Taxonomy (NCBI): domain Eukaryota; kingdom Fungi; phylum Ascomycota; class Sordariomycetes; order Sordariales; family Sordariaceae; genus Copromyces; species Copromyces sp. CBS 386.78. Next base: position 1,060,615 of record MU839079.1, read on the forward strand.
TTCTCGCCGTCTGGCCTGCCGTTTGGCTCTATGGTGCCTACATGTACCCCTACCACAACCAGTACACCTACCACAACCAGAGCTCCGACCAGGACGAGACCCGCAACGTCACCTGCGCCTGCGATCCGTATAACGTTTGCGGTTGCGACGAGAACACCAACACCACTTATATCGACGACCTTATCGGAAACGGCAGCTACTCCTCGCTGAACCAGTCCCTGATTACCGTCGCCACTGTTAACGGAACCGACTACCTCCTGATCAACGGCACCTTGCCCAATGGCACGACCGCGTCCGGCGGTACCGATGATGATGAGAGCAGCGCTGCTGGTCTCCGGAGGTTGCTCGAGCATGCCGGATGGTGGCCTGTTGTGGCGACTGTTGCGGCAACCGTATTCCTGGCCTAAGCATTCTTCCTATGGAAGTAATGGCCTTGATGACGAGCTACGAGCAGTAGGAGATATCCCTTTACACTCGGGGTATCGGCGAATTTCGATTCTTTACGACACAGTTTTTGATACCATTTTTGAAATACGCTCTGGTAAGGACAAGGGAGTGGCTATGATAACAGCCAAGGAAAATTCACAAGGACATGAATGATGGACCCGATACCCCCAGGTTTTAATGATTCGCTAGCAAGATGTTTTAGTCTTGCATCCCACCGTACATAGATGACTTTTAGGATTTCACGATCTGGTTTAAGAATATCGAAAATGATTGATGAATATTAACTGTTCAAGTTGGCTGAAAATCGCTGGAGAGAAGTTCATCCGATATGACGGTAAGCAGGCATGAGTTTGGGTGGCGGTGTGGAGGCAACACCTGCCAGCGGCTGTTGAGGTACAAACCGTGCATGAGGCCAATCAGGAAAGACCACGGCGGGCAACCGTCCGATCTCTGATGAAATAGGCAAGTGTAACAACAAATTTATTAAGGCACTCAGTATCTTCATCAACAACAAATAACAACTCGTCTTCATTCACAAACCCTCGCACGGGAACTCGGTCACTAACACATCAGGAGAAGAACAAAGCAATCATGGCATCTCCCGAAGCTCCTATGCCTGACGGGGAACGCACTCCCCCGCCACCAACCTTTACCGGCCGTCTCAAGCTCGAAGACTTCAGGTTCGACGGCCATGGCTCAACATCAACATCACCATCACCAGGCGGCATCCGCAAAAGCATCCGCTTATCCTCCACAACAAAATCAGCAACCGTAAACACAAATGCATCATCCTCAGCACCTCCATCACGCAAAACCACCCAAACCACCACCACCACCACTACCACAACAACCACAACCATCAAAACCCCATCCAAACGAAAACCCACCTCGACCTCCGCCTCGCCAACTCCATCCGGCTCCGGCTCCCTCACCCCCATCTCCTCCAAACGCCAGAAAAAAATCATCAAAACCTACGACACAATACCGCAATCCCTCCCCGACGCCCTCGCCCCCAACCTCCTCCTCCTCTTCATCGGCTTAAATCCCGGCATCTCCACCGCCATCCAACAACACGCCTACGCGCATCCCACCAATCTCTTCTGGCGCCTACTTTTTTCCAGCGGGATAACCCCCGTTCCTTGTACCCCCCAGGAGGACCGGACTTTACCTGAACGGTTTGCGCTGGGACTAACGAACATCGTTGGACGCCCGACGCGGAATGGCGGGGAGTTGACAAAGGGGGAGATGGATGAGGGTGTGGAGGTGCTAGAGGAAAAAGTGAGGGAGTGGAGGCCGGAAAGTGTATGTGTGGTGGGGAAGGGGATTTGGGAGAGTATTTACCGGGTTAAACAAAGAAAGATGGGGGGGAAGAAGGGTAATGGACGGTTACCAAAAGAGTGGAAGTATGGGTGGCAGGATGAGAGTGAGAATATGGGTGTTGTTATTGAGGAGGGGGATGATGGAAGTGGAAATGGAAATGGAAATGGAAACGAAGACCACAAAAAAAAAGGGTGGAAGGGCGCGAGGGTGTTTGTGGCTACCAGTACTAGTGGGTTGGCGGCGACAGTAGGCAGGGCGGAGAAGGAGAGGATTTGGAGGGAGTTGGGGAGTTGGGTGGAGAGCAGGAGGGAGGAGAGGGAAAATGAGAAGGGGATGCGGGAGGGGAAGGAGGAGGGTCAGGCAGGTGAGCTGTGAGAGTGATGTTGATGCTGTAAGGGGGGGATTCATGTTTGCATGTTGGGGTTGGCGTTGCCGTTTTGCTCGGATGGTTGGCTGCCAGTGGTTATATGCGGTTGGTTGGCATGCCTCCGACAAAGTAGACTTGCTGGCTTAAGTATCGAACATCAGAGGGAAGTACTTGAATTGGATCGTTCTTATGCAATGTCTCGCAGAATCTCGTCTCGTCACGCACTGTTTAAGTGAAGAGAGACTCAGCACATACATGTTTGGTTAATTCTTCCGATGACTCTTCGTCCAATATACCTTCACCTGCTACCTACCGGATGTAGGTCTTTTCTATGGTCGAGTTGACTGGAATAGCTACTTAGAGCCATCATGGTATACACAATTCTCGTGTATCCTGTCATGATTCATCTATTGATACGAACTCGTTCCACCATGGTCACATATACCGTAGGCCCTCCCTCAACCCCTCCATGTCCTCGGTGCTAAACCAGCTTACGTTCCTCCAACCTCCGTTAACATCCCCATCACCATCACCATCACCATGATCTCATCACATATCAACCCCACATTCCCCATTCCCCCTTTACCAAGCACAATGTCCACCATCGATCCTCAGATCCGCACCCGTCATAAAGCTGCTCGCATCACTGAGCAAGAAGATAGCCGCGCCGCGGTACTCCTCGGGGTAACTCAGTCTCTTGAGCATGTTTGCGTCGGGCCAAGCTTTCCTGCGCTCGGGAAAGGCTTCGAAGAGACCGGCCGTCATGGCGGTCACGATGTAGCCGGGCGAAAGCGTGTTGACACGGATGCCGTGCTCGCCCCATTCGGCGGCCAGGTTGCGGCCCAGTTGGAGGACGGCGGCTTTGGAGGCGTTGTAGGCGCTTTTTGGGGGTGGGGTGTTAGCTGAATTTCAAGCGGGAAGGAGGGATAGACAGATGTTAGGTGAGGAAAGAACGGAGTAAAAGCAGGAAAGAACAGGTGAAGAAGGGAACGAAGGGGATGAGGAAGGGAAGAAGGAGAGTCGGAAACATGAAGAGAAAGAAGGGAGAAATGATTGAGAGGGGAAAGAAGGGAAAAAGGCAAGAACGAGGAAGAAACCGGCAAAAAAAAAAAGAGAGAGAGAGAGGGAAAAAAAAAGGAAAGAACAAAAGACTCACGGGCAAATCAACCCCCGATTAGCCACCGTCCCACTCATGCTCCCAATAAGCACCATGCTGCCCGTCCACCCATTCTCAACCATGACCCTTGCCACCGCCTGCGCCGTCATGAACACCCCCGTGACATTAACCCCCATCATCTTGTCTACGTCCTCCCTACTGTACTCCAACGCCGGCGTCTCCTGCTGAATGCCAGCCGCAGCGATGAGTCCATCCATCCGTCCTTCCTTCTTCGCAATACTCTGCACCAACTCGTTCAACGCCTGCTGATTGCGCACGTCAACGCGGTGGTAAGTGAGAGTCGAGCCCAACTCCTCGGTGGCGCGCTTGACGACGGCGGAAAAGGGCGAGTTAGGGTCCGTGGATGGGTCCGGGAGAACGTCGACGACGTGCACGCGCGCGCCGGCTTCGAGAACGGCTTCGGCTTGCGTGAGGCCGACGCCGCGGCCGCCGCCGGATATGAGGATTACTTTGTCTTGGAGGGAGAAGAACTCGGGGAGGCGCTTGGTGCGGTCGAGCTTGAAGGGCTCGGAGGCGGGGAGGGGGCGGGAGGGGGTTTGGTGGAGGGAGCGAGTCTGAGTGAGGGGGGCGATGGTTCGAGGAACGGCTCTGGCTTGGTGTTGGAAGAGTGCGGTGGTGAGCCTGGGGGTCACGCGGGAGGTTGACTTGGTGACCATGGTGGTCCTGAGGGCCGCGGAGGCCTTGGTGGTGAGTCTGGTCATTGTGGTTGGTGGTAGAATTACTGGGTTGAGTTGTCTGAGATGTAAAGTTGTGAGGTTGTGTAGGTATCTGCGGTTGATGGTTCAGTAATTATCTATGAACAAGGGGAACGATAAAGTTATATACTCACCGGTGAATGGATGGAGGGGTCCTCGAGGAGCTTGTCTAATTCATCAATCTGCGAGTCACCAAATGATCGAGTTCGAAGATGATGATGATGCCGAAGAGAACAAACACAAACAACGAACAAGACGTATCAGGATCGCTTCAAAGAAGAGGGGCGATATTTATGAGGAGTTGACCGGTTTGATAAGTACGACTGTCGTTGTTGGTAAGATGTCATCCCAAAGAAGGAAGGCCGATCGACGCAATGCCAGATTTGACAGCTGCAGCTGATGTCGAGACTAATCGGTGCATGACACCAACAACTTGACAGCACCCCTCACTTGAGGGATTGGGTTTAAGATTCGGCACTGTGTGAAATGCATCATCACTGGTCTTTCTTTGCAGATATGATCTTTCCCGACTTTCATGTTGCTGGTGTCAGGGCCAACAGTCACCATCTCGGTGTCAGTCTAGAGTCTAGACTTTGCTGATCCTACAGCCGGTGAGACAGCCTCCCGCTTAGGAGGGCTCGATGAAGCTCGGTGTCCCTATTTCTTCATGCCAATGTTTGGTAGAGAGCACTTTGGAATCTGGCCCATTCCAGACCAGTGAAGGAAAAGAGCTCCAACATGAAGCAAACCGGGATGAATTAGTTGTGTCCGTGAACGGGAGCTCACAATCCAATACGACCTTCCAAGCTTGGCGAGTGTTGGAGGAAGTTATCCAGGAACGGTTTGCCCAATTTGGGGAACCCGAAGGAGAAAACGAGGGGACCATATCGAGAACTGAGAGGAGGTGGCGTTCCGCCCTGTCATTGGGAGTGGACAGCATTTTGAAGTGTACCAACCGTATACTGTGTAGGTGTTGAGGCTACAGAACGCACATTGCCAAATCTGCCATGCATGCGGTCTTGCTCCGATGAAATTGATAGCAAAGGGGAAGGTCTATGCATCATCGTGAGGGGTTGGAGGGGAGAAAATCCGCCAATGGAATCACCCAACCTGAAGCCTGATAACTGGATGTTTGACGTTGGTTCTCAACCTCGAAGCTGGCAATGAACCTCAAAAGCTTCATGAATTTGTTTCAGGGAAAGAAGTGCAAACAATCTTCTTTGATCCGATGGTCTTTTAGTGTCGTGCAATGGGCTCCCATGCAGAGAAATGACCGTCAAAACATTTGCCAGCGGACGGGACTCGGAAACCGTCGTCTGATGCATTCAAGACTGGCGGTCTGCACAGACCAAGGCCGTTAAGCTGTTGATGTTCTGTGTAACCTACCATTTTATGTTCCGCTGTTAAAAAGGGGCGTAGCGAGACAATATCATGCATGAAATGTTGTTTGTTAGCTTGGTTTTTCGGCCAGGGGTTGAACAGGGCAGATATAGAACTCACATTGGGCCTTTTAGACTTTTCATTTGGACTGACAATGCGACCAGGGCTCAAAACGCCACAGAAGCCTCTATCCGTCTCCTTCAAGGCCCTGAAGACTACTATGCTAGAAGATATAAGAGGGTAGGCCCCCACGGCACCCGTCCGCTCGAAACCCCGAATGCTTTTCCATTTTGAATGGCTCAAGAGTGGAAATGGCCGGGTTTTGTACCAAACTAACAAACATACCAGGGGTAGATTGCAGTCGATGATGCAGGAAGATTGACGAGGACTTGGAGACCGCTTCATCTTCGGGGCTAAAGAATGGGGCCGTAGCGGGAGACTCACCCGGCAACCCGGCCGGACCTTGACACTCCCGACCCCCGACTGGAAGCACCTACCGCAACACCGTCGCAACGGCACCGCTGGGGACCCGGGGGTCCACAGTGCTTGTTGACTACCGGACCACGCGGCGGCCGATCAACGGCCCGTCTTGTTGGTCGCGTGACCGTCTCGACCTTGATACTGCATCTGAACTCTGAACTGAACAGTACAAAACATGACACAAAAGCCAGATTCGTTGTCAGCGCCAGTTGCCATTCATACCTATTCGGTCGCTGTGTTTGGCACTCGAGGCTATCACGACACTTCTGCGACGCTTCTGACTAGGGATCGGTCCGTCAGACTCCCGTCGTCACTGGTCAGGTATAATAATAACTGTCAGTGCAAAGAAAAAAATAGTATTAGTGACAGCCATTTTTACAGCCTAGGTCCCTGGCATTGCCAATTCTTAGTAGTAAAAACTTGGACTTTATCAGGCTTTATGCTACAAAGCTTGCTTTCGAGATGGAAGAAGCCAAGGCACAAATTTTTTTTTTAATTGAAAGACAGCTTACACGAGACTTGGGTGGTTGTTTGAACGTAACCAGTTTTGCTCTCCAAGCGGAGTGGAAGTTGACGACACGGACTCGTGCACGAGCCTCTTTCCGTTAGTCTTACTGTAAAATTTTCCGGGTAACGAAAAAATGAATCAGTGACTGAAATAATGGTTCCCTAGAGGTACTTCTGACAATGGAATGGTGGCTTGGCGGAGACCCTTGAGCCCCCCGCCCCCGGACGGCGATAGTAGCGGTAGCATTGTCTTATTTACAGCGCTATTTTTGTGCCATGACGCATTTTCGTAACGAGCAGCAGCTAACGCCCAACCGAGATGGAACAGTTTTGCAAACCCTCCTTTGTCTTGCGGGAGAGCTGCAACTAGAATAGTATGTAACAAGCGCTGCCCAGTGCTGAGAGCTGAGACCCGAGATGCGCTGGCATTCATTGCAGGTAGTGCTGATGATTATGGTCATGTCGGCATTACCGAGAGAGGAAGAATATGACGGGTAGGAAGGATCTCCGATGAGATATCGCCTGTCGAACCCTTTTTCGAAGACGTCTTCGCCCGGGGCCATGGGGACCTCGGTGTCTGTCTAGGGCCTCGTCAACCAACGAAAGGCGGCAGGGCGGGAGATGGCGTGCCATGTCGATAATCGTAATCGCGGCTCGATGGATGCCCGGTCACTCCATGGAGTTTCTAGATGAGATGCGGTTCGTTTGCTAGTAAGCGGCGGCCGGGATGTGGAGGGTGGATGAAATCGATGAAATGTGGATGAAGCCGGTGCGGAAAACGGCGGCCAAGAGAATCAGATCCAAGGCGGGGGTCGTGACCACTTCTCCACCGCCGCCTCCACTCCCGAGATATCTCCTGCGCCGCCATCCGAACGATCCATGGCAGGAGGGACCGAGGGTCCGTGGCCCGTGGAGCCACATTTATAGTCGCCTGTACACTACCTACAGGTACGTAACGAGTAGGTTATAATTGCATGACCGTGTTGCCCTAGACAATGTGAACCTGCGAGATATAACTCGGCTTCTCTCGCGCGCAAAAACATACGTTTCTTCGGAGAGTTTCGGTGCTAGTTCAACTCCTTCCAGACCGACCATGAAAAGGAGGCCGTGTCATGCTCATGTCAATGACATAGAGATGAACAAAGGGGACAAATCCAGGGTGCGCAGTTATGAAAAATGAAACATGATGTCCAGGGAACAACGATGACGGAGGCCACGATATCGACCATGAAGATGGGGAAGCTCGGGCCATCCGGACCGGTGCTATAACTGCCATCCATGAAAAACGATGCCAGGATCCATTTGATGCCGTGATGTTCTCTTGGCGATGTGTGAGAGCAACGGTTGGGATAGCGATGGGCAAGCGCAGGAACAAGTGTGTCGCGATAAAGTTGGGCAGGCGCTGCCTGTTACGGTTGCCTGTCTTACACGGCTGGTGCTTGCCTTTTTGGAAGATTTCAGAGGGTAAGCACTAACAATTATTTCCGTGAGGGGTTGGTTCCTTGGGTGATCTCCCACCGGACTCGACTACCGCTTTTTCTCAGTCGTAAGAGATTTACCTAGCTAAGCCTCCTAACCTTCATACAGTTTAGCCGGACCGGCAAGCCCACTTTACACCCTGACAACCCCGCCAGCCGACTGCAAATGACCCATGCCAGCCGTGTGCCCGGTGCCACACCACGTTTACTGTATCCACTCGGGTTACAGTGGGCTTGCATAAGGGAGCTAACCATACTACAAGAAGGTTAGGCTCTGGAAAAATTATGGGGAGTAAATCTCTTACGACTGAGAAAAAGCGGTAGTCACCTTTCAACTGGCCATCACCAAGAAGCAAACAACAATATCACGGGAATCACGCGACCACGAAATCTCGCAACGCCTTCTTTATCCAGGATTGCTTGTCAGCTCGCTCAACAGCAGAACGTGGTCGACGCACTCACACCGCCCAAGTGCTGAGTCTGACCCGCGAGGACAATGGCTTTGGTTGTTTTCTTGCGTGCCAAGATATACCGGATTTCGTATCCGACGTGCGCTGGAGTCGTACGACAGAAGCGAGGCGAAGGATGCCCCGTCTGTCCTAGGCCCGTCCTGCACCGTCCACCAGCCTGAGCTTGACGCTCTTTCAGATACAAGCCAAGCCTTTCCAGTGCCCACCAACAGCCGGTAGGACCCAGGGCTTGTCATCCTGGAGTACGCGAACGAGGATATGGCGTCGGCATGTTGTCTGGGGGCGCGTTTGGTTCAACCAACAACTTTTCCATCTGTTTTTGACAGGGGTAGAGGAGGGTACAAAGCGTCAGTTGCGTGGCGTAGATGGCGCTTTGTACCCTGTCAACTAACAAAACGCTCTATCTTCATGGTCCAACCCGTGAAGATAGAAACCAACAGAATGAACCATCACCATACCGGATTAGGAAGCTGGTAAGACCTCATGCAAGCACATGCACGGCGTATACAGGGGAGGTACGGCCAAGAGCCTGGTGCATATACCCTACAGGGGGGTTACAGGGGGTAAAGGAGGTCCGACGCCGGATCTATCTTACGATTTGCAATGTGTTGGCTGACAGGGATAAATTCCCCATACAAACTTTTGTTTTGATGGTTGAACCAAACACGCCCTGGGAGAGGCGGCAGCTGAAAGGGGGTGATTCAGAAAAAAAAAAGAAAAAAAAACGCGTCATGATACGAAAGGAGCTCAAGGGCCCGGCACATGTCCAGAACCAAGGCGACTCTATCCTTGCAAATGCTCGTTCGATGTGGCCATTCTAGATCGCCCATCGAAGCTTCCGCCGCCCATTGCCCAATCAACGCAGCCCCTCCCAAAAGTTGCAAATTTCGCCCTCAACCACGTCAATCCCTTTGCGACCACGGCGACCACGGACCACAGCTTCGAGACGCCTTCTCGCCGCCGCAGAAGCACGGGCGAAGGACAAGAAGTTCGGCAATTTGCGGCATAACTGGATGAACGTCAAAAGTCGACCATGACTGGATTTTCCTTGCACAACGGATCAGCGATCAGCATCATGCCCGCCAACTCCGTAACGGACAAACGATGCATTATCAAGCACCCGCTGCCCAGAGAGGGCCACCGGTTCCTCTAATCGGCTCGTCCACGCGACTCAGTGCCGTCTTCAAAGATCTCCGATGAATATGGCCGGTACAAACGCCGGACCCAGTGGATGGGATACCCAGTAACGCACATACAGTAGTGTAGGTACCTACCCCGGCGACATGTGCCCACCGCAACCTCCGTCCCCAGTAACGCCTGTGGTCGGAGTCTGCTCTTGGCTGGGGGCTTGGGTCTCCATCAGCAATCAAGGCAACTCTCAAGTCTCGTCTGTTTCGGTTTCATCTCTTCGCCCGACCGTTGAATATCCTGCTTGAGAGAGGGAAAAAAAAATAAAAAAAAATAGTTGAAACACAACTGCCTCAACCGACTAGGGGCATTTGAGTAAGGATTTTCTGGTTGACGGGGTCCGCTCAGATCACCCAACGGTCACAAGACTCAACATGGCGCAAGCAAGGTGGTATTATATCGTCTGTCCACGTCGGCCTGCGGTGGTACGTCTGCCGAGCTCCCGAACCAGTCGCCTCGGTTGTACCTAGCCGTCGCCAGCGAGCCGTTGTGCTGCTAAATCATCCTTCGCGGTAGTTCAGACAACGTTGCATGCTGATGACGATAGTCGCCAGTAGTGAGATGATCAAAAGAAGCGGTAAGAACAAGATGAACCGTCCATGGGTTGCATTCAACCCCATATCATTTGCATCTTGCATGCGACGCCGTTGTCACTGAGGTATCCCGATGAGACGAACAAGGCCACTTTTTGTTGGGGCGTTTTAAGAGCCTCTTTTCGACCGTCCAATCATCCTTCGTCCTGACCATGCTGTCTTTTGCATCTCATCTCCATGATCTCCTGCATCTCTGCAACACATGGCCGCACATGTCTGATTATGCGGGCACGGAGAGCCACCGGCACCCGCGTATGTATCAGGCTTTTCTGCCACACATTAAAAATATGAACCGTTACCAACCACCACCACCGGAATCGATTATTCGCCATATACGAAAGGTACGTACCTTCGCCTCCAAGCCTTTTTTTGGTGGCCAAGCTGTGTCTTGGCGCCAAGTCGCCGGTCCAAACCTAAGTCTCTCATCTTCAACACTTGCATCACAACTTGACGAAAAATCATTACATCAAAAAACTAACTTCACAGTAAATTCAGCGCGCCCAAAAGGGTGCCTTTTGCACGGGTTAGCTACATACTGGATTGTGTTGAGATTGTTGCCGTGGTTGTGAAGAAAATCGCAGGTACTTGGGCTTTTGGGTTGCGAGATGTGAGCGGAAAAGGTACGTATCTTTCGTATATGGCGAATATTTGATTCCCCACCACCACCATGTCAACCACAACCAAAACCAAGGTTATCATGGAAATGCGGTGTGGGGTTGCTTGGCCCTGGTCCATCTCATGAAATCTGTAGTGACACCCTCCCGTCCTTGATACCATGTATCATCGCAACCCGCACAACACGGCAACTCACCTATTCGAGCGGGAACGACATCCCACCCTCCCGCTTCCCCATGCTGGCGATGGCATTGACGGTGGCGGTTTTGCGGTTGGATCCTAGACGGTACCCTCGAACCCCGGCAGGGCTGAGGCTCAATAAGAAGGAAAACAGAGATTGAAGTTGTACAGACCACCCCTGTTCACCACATGGCACTCTTCAACGGAACAAAAATTTCACAAGGTGACAGACGGTAAATTTTGCACTCAGGCAGCCCAATTACCTCCAATAATGGCCCTTGTGGATATCGTACGAGATAACAACGACCGATCGGGCTGTTCTGACTCGCCGAACCCTGGTTTGAGCGAGGATGGCAAATGTTCCACTCTACATGGATGATGGGTCCTGTCATCCATTGGACCTTGTCTGGAAAGGCCGAAAGGGTCCCTCTGGGCACATGCCCTGCCTTTATTAACCATCGCGTGGCCGACGATGGAACAGACCTGTTGAGGTCCTAAAAGGAAATATTCACATCATCTCTCTTTTTTTCTTGAAAAGGTACATATCTCCCATCTCGCGCCTTGTCGCTAGCATCACACTACACTCACTGGCTTTGTCGTCCACTATCTCGCCCGTAATCGTTGGAGCTCCACCACGTCAAAGCCTCCCTCGGAAAAAGTCTGCCTGACACTTGCCAACAGTCATGGCTCTCACATACCAGCAGACCAAGCTGGTCAAGGACACCATCCCGGCTCTCAAGGAGCACGGCGAGAAGATAACAAGCATCTTTTACAAGACTATGCTCATCGACCACCCCGAACTCAACAACTACTTCAACTCGGTGAACCAGAAAAATGGCAGGCAACCTCGTGCCCTGACAGCCGTCATCTTGGGCTTTGCCTCAAGCATTAACCACCTCAGCGAGCTCGTCCCCAAGTTTGAGCGCATGTGCAACAAGCACTGCTCGTTAGGTATCCAGCCAGAGCACTACGAGGTTGTCGGCAAGTATCTCATCCAGGCTTTCGGCGAGGTCTTGGGCCCCGCGATGACGCCCGAGGTGCAGACGGCATGGACAAAGGCGTATTGGATGTTGGCCAATATGTTGATCGGGCGCGAGGCACAGTTGTACAGGGACTTCGAGAGCTGGCCCTCTTGGCGTCCCTTCAAGATCGACAGGATCGTCAACGAGTGCGACGACCTCTACTCCTTTTACCTTATCCCTCAGGATGGAAAGAAGCTACCGAGGTTCCTCCCCGGCCAGTACATCTCCGTCCAGATCCAGGTTCCCGGCGGCTACTTTCAGTCCAGACAGTACTCGCTCAGTGAGGCTTGGAGGGAGGATTACTACCGTATCACCATCCGCCGTGACGAGGGTACCGTGTACTCCAACTCCGTTTCCAAGTCCTTCTTCAACCCCGGAACCGTCTCCAACTACCTTATCGATCAGACTGCGGTCGGCTCTGTCCTCAAGGTCTCCCACCCGGCCGGCGAGTTCTTCTTGGATGTCAACAACACCAGCACCATGCCCCTCGTCTTGATTTCTGCTGGTGTTGGCGTCACTCCCATGGTCTCCATTGCCAACACTGTTATGGAGAGCCAACCCGGTCGTCAGATTGCTTGGATCCATGGCTGCCGCAAGCACGTCCCCTTTGAGGAGCACATTGGGAGTTTGCGCAAGAAGAACTGCAACTTCCACACCAAGATCTTCAAGACCGTCATCAACAGCGCTGATCGCCCTGGCGAGACATATGACTACAACGAACGTATGGACCTGGCCAAGCTCAAGCCCGAGGAGCTCTATCTTCAGCATGGTGGCACTGAGTACTTCATCTGCGGCCCGGAGGACTTTATGATCAACCAAAAACTCTACCTCGTGCAGCAAGGTGTCCCGGCCTCGCGCATCCAGTGCGAGATCTTCACCACAGGAGATCTGGCATTCAAACAAGGATGAATCGCACGGGATCCAGAGGTTCAGGAGATCGATCATGACTTTGTCAGTCCGTCGTCGTGCAATTACCGGCTTTTTGACAACCACCACCACAACACGCCGTCATTGCGGCATGACCCACAACATCAACAACCACATCATCAAAAGGAACAACAATACCAAAAAATCAAGAATCTGGGTCTCATAATAGAGGCCATCGCCTTGACAGAGGAGGAGGCCGAGGACGAAGAGAAGGAAACGAGGATGCGCAGAGAAAGAGGAGACGAATGGGATAGCGTCACGTTCGATCCGCGCAAGGCGAGGAGGTCTCCATCGCTTTCCACGAAGCTGCCCAAGTGGAGGAACCGCGCCGCCGCGTCCGGGCTCAGTATAGGCAGCAGCGCCCAATACCTATCCCCGACTTTGCTCCGCCCCTCTTCAACGAGCACCAGGCGAGACTTGACAATTCCACCAACAACGGTGATGCCCGGCATGGGTATGCGTGCCGTGTCGGGATCGCACGTGCCACGAACATCAGGGTCGGCAACGGCATGGTCTACCTCAGCACCGCCTAAGAGAGGAGGAGGAGGAGAGAAGAGAAGAAGGGCGTCGATATCGGTGGTTGGAAGCGTAAGCGCTGGGATAGAGAAGAAGTCGGCATCTCTACGGAATAGTGTGCATAATTGGTTATGGAATGCGGCTGGCTGCGGGGATAATCGTTATCAAAAAATCTCACCAAATCATCAACGACAAACATAAAGCATATATGTGGGAGCAGGGGAGGGCCAAAAAAGGAAAGGGGGGGTGGGTGCACTCATACAGGCGTTGGGACAAAAAAATATGTGATACCATCTAGGATGAAGGGGGAGCTATGGGGGGTTGGTTACATTAGAGTTGAATCTTTTCTTGAGTATGTTCAACATACCAAGCTGGCCTTATTTTTGTACTACGAGCCTTTTAATTCATGCATGAACTGAATGGGATGAGGTGAGATGGGATGGAATGGAATGGAATTGACTGTTTCATACCTCTCGACCTCACTTTCTTTTCGCTTTTCACGTTCGAGTTCGGCAGTGACTGTTTCGTTAATTGACCACGTCCATTCGGGGGTTAGCGTTTCCTTCCCAACTCTGGAGTTCATACTTGAGTACTTTCTTTTTCAAGTAACGGTAGGTAGTTCCTCCCCATACTTCAAAACAACCAGATGAAAGGAAACAGCGATGGTGTATAAGTAAAATAAAATGATCCAGCAGCTCGATGGCTCTTGCCGTAACTGTTTTTCTGGGCTTGTCGCTGCCAGTTCGATGTGGTTCTCCGCCATCACCTCTGTGTGGATGATTGCGCAAGCCCTTCACAAGATACCAAGACGGATTGTGACTGGAGACTGACTGAAGAATGATTGACCCTCTAAGGTTTCACAAGGAACCCGAAGCGCTATTGTGTTCAAAACATGCATCGTCTGCCACCTGTATACGTAACCTACTTTTGCATTTCTTTTCCAGCAAAAGAATCTTTCTCTACTCCCAACCACCACTCATTCACCATCGCGACTGAAACCGAAACCAAGAACAGCCAAGCCAAGCCACATCGATCTCAAGAACACAAAAACAAACCTAACTTTCAATCCCAACCATAAATTAGAACCAAACCAAACTAGAAACAAGACAAAAAGCGGACCAGACGGAATGCCCGCCAAAGACAGACCTAACCCAAGCCTAACCCTGGACCGAGAGAGTGACAATAAAGAGAGGCAAGATATGAAGAGAGCAAGATGCTCACTTCTCACTTCACCCTCACTAGCAAATACGAGGATCTCACTTCTTTCTCACTCACGATTTCCTTCGACTTCTCACAACTTCCTAGAACCTTTTTCCATCTTGGACTTGGCGGTAGTGACGGGAACGGAGGAACTGAGAATAGGGTTAAATGGCGCGGGCCACAAACAACGACTGAGAGAGAAGGTGCTGGAAGGATGATTGGGACTAGGCAACGCAGGGCTAGGTACCAGGAAAGAATGATGCGGGACGGAGGCTTTGAGGGGAAGGGAAAGTGACGAGGTTCTGAGGAGTGGTCGATCTTCTGGTCAGACACGATTCAGCTCCTTGGAGGACAAGACTCTCTATGTAGGTAGGCCTTACTATTAGTTGGCACAATCAACCTCGATTCACCCTTTTCTCTAATCTCTAATCTCTAATCTTACATGCTGTTCCGTGCTCTCTGTGCCATCGCCTTTCTAATTTAGTGGTACTGTCTGTCTTTCCCGTAGCGTGCTGTGTTTCCGCAGATAAGCTGAACTCAAGTCCTGTTTGTCCTGGTCTCCAGCTTCCTACATCTGTTTTTGGCACCCTCCCGAGAAGTTCTGTGTTGCCTTCTTCCGCGTTTTTCTTCACCCCGTTCAACTTCACTATCCACCCCCGCTCCTCACTCAACTCACTCCCCTCTTCTCAGATCCCTCAATACCTTACCCTCCTCCCTCTCTCAACCCTTCATATCTACGCCGTCGTCTTTTGCCCCTTCTCCTCCACCACATTGACACTCCTCACAACCCCACCACCCTCCACCGCCTTCACCACGCCCCCCGCCAACCCAAGCCTCCTCTCAATATCTCCAGCACTCACCCCCCTTCCTCGGAGTTCAAAAACATCCTTAACCATCTGCACCGTCAAGAACTGTCTACCGTGGAAGTTCTTATCGTTTCTTCCAAACTTATCCATCTCCTCCTCGTACGCTTGTTCGAGATGCTTGCGCGCATCAAGCGCGGTGAGGGTGGCGTTGGAGGTGAGATGGGGGAAGTGAGGGGTTAAGAGGGAGGGGATGTTTTCTTTTTGGGGCGAGGTTTGGGTTTGTCCTGACGGTGTCTGGGTCTGTCCTAGGGATTGAGATTGGGACTGGGGTTGGAACCGGGAGGGAAACCTGGACGGAAACTGAGAAGAGGAAGCAGGAAGGTTGTGCGACTGAAGCTGCGGCTGCGGATGAACCGAAACGGTGGAGGAAGGCGAGTGGATGGGGTTAGGCTGGACAGTAGCAGAAAGTTGGCGGAGACGGGCGGCGAAGGCGGGGTCGCCGATTGCGTCTAGGGGAGATCCGGTGCCTGTTGAAGATTGGGTGGAGGTTGTGGTTGTTGATGGCCTTGTGGGTTGGTGCCCTTGAAGGCCTTGGTGGTGATGGTGAAGGGAATCTTGAGTCGGCGGCGGTGGTGGTGCTGCCGCTGCGGGAATGAGAAGGTTAGGTTAGGTCATCTTGTTCGGGACTCAAAAGAGCGAGTTGAGTCGTGATTGAGAGAAGGGAGTTGGATTACGTACCTTCATAATCGTTTGATGAAGCTGTTCCCTGCGACTGCGGTGTCTCCTGCTGTCCGCTTACGCGAGGAGGGGGAGGTCTTGGTGCAGCGGCAGCGCCAGAGCGTGACGCAGCGGCGAGGGAGGCGGCTGTCGCATTTTTGGGTAGCTTGCGCGCTACCTTTGAGGATTCGGCACCCATATGGACTGAATATTTTGAGATAGACTAAGAGTTGTGGTTCGGTTGTTGAAGCTCACAGTCGGGACAGTCAACGGTAGAGTTGATTGTGTCGTCATTGAGATTGTAACAGGGGTAGCTTGAAGCTAGTTTAACCTGAGGGTTATCTATGGCGAGCTTGGGTGCATGGTCTTGGCAACCATGGTTGAGGTCTTGGTGAGTTCTCTCTACCGCGAAATTTCTGTCTCTTGACTGCTTCATTGAAGGCGGTAGATAATACAACCCCTCTAAAGTCCATTGCAAAGACATTATAATCATTTGTCCATCTGCAAATGCTGATATCACGACGTTGGCGTCGACAACTCCACCCAACCTCACATAACCCTGACAGCCTACCATACAGAGCCCTAACCCTACGCCTCTTCCTCCTGAGCGCCGAGCTCCATACCATACCATAATGGAGAGCTCCCAGATTCGGTCACTTACAAGTTTGCTCCGATAGCGGGTTCACTCGACTTACACGGTTGACGGGGCCAGGATAGCTGGGATTGTATTCTCTTACCTTAGTTCTCTGGTCTGTGAATCGACTGCTATTGACTGAGATTGATAAGGGTAGGTTGGAACAGGTAAGCTCCTCCGTTAACGTCAGTGATGGATGGATTATTATGATGATGGTTCTGATGAGGTCTGCGAACAGTAACATCAGTGTAGTATCAAACATCCTGATAACCACACATCAATAGCCATGCCGCGGTATTACCAAGCAACGACGAAACCACAGCCAAGCTGCTAGATCCGGACACTACCCAGATCCCGTCCGATTGTCCAAATTAATGCAGCAACCGCACTCTTGGGACGAGTTACCGACGTGTTGGGAAGCTATTGCTACTTGGCAGGTTCCTAGATTTTAGAGGCATAACTTGACTGTTTCACTGTAGTCTGTCCCTTTCAGATAAACAAGATATGGCAACAGCAGTCAGTAACTATGACATATTAGCAAGCACATTAATGGCGTGTGATCATGAATCAGTTTCAACGTGAACGTCTCCTATCCTATACTCGCCCGTAGGCCGTACCATGCCGGCAGGGGAATTCGAATTCCGCCCGACTGCCAGACGCAAAGCGGCCGACTACGGTGGAGTGGTGGTGAGAACAAAGAGGAGTCCAGCTGGTAAGAGTCGAGATAAGCAATGGAGATGGGAGTGGATAATGTGTGTTCAAGTTTGTGTACCGGTTGCTTGGCAGTTGGGTGATAGTTGGTTCTGGACTCATGTCGTCGGGTCTCTTGATTTCGATCTTTCGATCTTTTCCCAGACATGCCGTGGGGAGTATGGGGAAGTTAGGGGAGTTGAACAAGGAATGGGTGTTGAAAGCACCGACGTGGTCCCATCAGAGCCCATCACGCCATAGAGACCGTGGGAGGCTGGGAGAGGGCTAGAACTGTGGCCAAGGGCTTTAGCAAGACCGGTACGCCGTCGGTGTCGCTGTCCGTAAGCCGTGGATAGCGCCGTGTCCCCCACGGAAACGGTTCCGAAACTCAATCGGGTCCCGGTCCATGTCGAGCGATGAGGCAGCATAAAGCCATTGCCATTCCGGACCGAGCTGAAGCCAAGAAGACATGGAATTCGGGTGTTTTTGGATCGTGCATGACGGCATCACGTCTGTAGATAAAGAAGACGGTGTTGTATGGTCCGTGGTTGAGGACGATGGATCTCGCAATGGACTCGGATGGGTAATGGACCCAGATGGACCTGGGCGTGACTCAGGTAAACTCGACGAGGTCCACAGAGAGACAGACCTGTGCCTGTCAGGCGGTCTTCGGCGGGATTGCCCCGAACTGTTATGGCACGATGGGCGGGGTCCACTGCAAGATCGTCATCCTCAATTTTCACACAAAGTCCACTTCAAAAGTGTCAACGACAAGTGTCCATTCTGACTGTTTGAAACCGAACCCAAGAGGGCCTTCAGCGGGAGGGATGAGATCATGAGAAGAACATGGTGAATGTGTTCTTACGCGCATATGTTATATAGTGTGTCATGCCGAGCCGATATGTTGTGGTTGATATAGCTGACCCCCACGGCTTGTTAGAAGAGGATTTCATCCGAGATGTCTGCTTTGTAAAAGAGGTTGGTAAGGTAGAGTCTTCGGAATACAGAGATCCTGTTGAAGCTGTATTATTATACATAAAAGACCACTCACTCAAGCACTCACGTGGTGTTCGTCACGCCATGCTGCTGTCCGATCAGAGTTCGTCGAATTGGTAAAGATGCAAACGAATCGCCAGTGTGTTCATTCGTCGCCTGCTTACCTAGTTGCCACATGTAATTCTTTCTACCACGGAAATACGGCTCATAGGCCGTCTCAGCCAATGAGAATGTTCTGTTTAGTCTCCAGCCATCCCGCGGCCCCGCAGTTTGTCGCAGCGTTGCAGCAGCAATTCGTGCAAGTGCAGGGCGGGCATGGCGGGACTTTGCAGGGCACTATCAAAATCTTTCGCGCCTTTCCCATTCAGTGCAATAGCACTGAATCCCCGCTTCGACCACAACCACGACTCCTTGTCAGTCCCGTCACTGTAATCGATGTGAGTGGTGACAGTGAGGTGCTCTTGCTGTGTTCAGTCGACCTTTTTTGTTACTGGAAATTGCTTCATGTCACATTACGCGTCCATTGTTCTTTTCTTGAAATCATCCTCAAGGGGCTATCCGCCTCCAGCATTACTCAGGCACCTCGACCAGTGACGGTACCCGACATGCATATCCAATCCCTCCTCTGAATATTACATACACCATTACACCCCAATTCGACAGTCCACAACGGCAGCAACTGGTGTCTTGGCTTTGGCAATTGCTAAAGGGCATCGGCCTAGTGTTTGCTTCAGCTGTGACTCTTTACCCCATCGCCAAACTTGATTGGGTCGAGTCGGCTGGGTCCGAGTCTGCATTGGTCCGCGAGGCTCAGCAGCAGCGGAAGACGGAAGACGGGACAGACGAAGAGAGAGCTCTGCCAGGTAGGTACCTTACCCATCGCCAGAGTTGCCGGCCATCAACCCTTAAACACGCCGGGTCTCCGCCCAACTTCCCGATCTCGGATTCCCAATCTCTTCACCATCACCCTCGACCACCGCCCATCGCCTGTATCGCCCATCCCTCCATCGCGACACCGGACCACCACTACGACGTCTGCCCGGATCACGTCCCGGATCATCGGGTCGCCCCATCACGCGACCACCGCGCCGCCCTGGACGTCTACCGACCCTTTGACGCCACCAGCCCGCCCATCATATCCTCCGATCGATTGACGACTGCCGTGCCGCTCCGGCCGCCACTCCCGCGTTTCGATACGGTTCGGTCATAGGGAAGCAGTTGACAAGTGAGACCACTTTAGCTTCCGAGTACTCTGTACCACAACAGAAGCACACACACATATATACTATACTACGGATTCACAATGGAGAGCCCCGAGTTCTCGGCTGGTATGCGCAACCAGGGCCCCAACGGTGGCGCCCCAAAGCGCAAGCGCAGCATCATGGAAAGCAGTCCCGCCAGCACGGGAGACAACGACCGTGACGAGCGTGACGATGGCTCCCCCGAGACCAAGGGTGGCCGCCGACTCCCTGGTGTTAAGCGCGCTTGCAACGAGTGTCGTCAACAAAAGGTACGAATCCGACAAGACAACTGCCGAATTACGAATCCTCTTTGCTGACACTTCCCCTTCGTACAGTTGCGATGCGATGTTGTCCAAGAACCATTCTCCAGCTGCTCACGATGCAACCGTCTACACCTCGATTGCAAGATCGAATCCAACTTCAAGCGTATCGGGAAGCGCAGTAAGCATGCCGAGATGGAGAAGGAGATCGAGAAGCTCAGACGCGCGGTCCAAAGCGCAAAAGCCCAAGGTTTCGTCGTCGATGAGGACCACGACAACGACACTCCGGGCAATGCCACGCACTCCCAGTTACACTCCCCTGTGGTCAACAGCCACTACTCGCACACAAGGAACCCGTCGCTGATGGGTTCCGACGAGGCTGTCTCTTCTCTGCTGCACCTGAAGCGTGGAGGCTCCTATGCCCTGCCCAGGATCGTGCGTGAGCTTGAAGACTTCAGGATAACGGAAGATGACGAAAGCGTCTTGTTTAACGATTACTTCCACTACTACCATCCATTCCTCCCATTCCTCAATCCCCACCAGACCCCAGACCAGTACTACCAACAGTATCCTTTGCTTTACTGGGCTATAGTGGCCGTGGCTAGCAGGCGGTATGGTCACGATCGATCATTCTTGACAAAGCTATCCAGCCCTTTGACAAGACTGCTCTGGACTACCATCGGGGAGGTGCCTCAAAGCTACTTCGCTGTCAAGGCACTGTGCCTCCTCTGCACATGGCCTCTGCCGACCAGCACATCATCATCGGACCCGACCCACATTCTGGGTGGTGTTCTGATGAAGACGGCCACCGGTCTAGGCCTTCACCGACCAAATCACATGAACGACTTCTCAAGGGTGCCCATTGAGCTCAACAAGGAGGGCCTGCATGATCGAATCAAGACTTGGGCTGTTGCCAACATCGTCGCGCAGGCTGTGGGCACCGGTTATGGCCAACCCGCAACAACCTTGTACGACTGGACGTTGGCTACCCGTCAAGGCGATACCAGTCCTACTTCACTGGGCCCTGAGCTCGAGGCCAGACTCCAGATCGAACGGTTTTGCGATAAAGTCTCCAAGGAGATGTACAGCAATGCTAGCGATCCGAGAGGCGTCGCCGGCGATGAGCATCGCGCCATGTTGATGCGTGTTTATCGTCGTGAATACAACGAGCTGAGTGCTGCCGTCTTGTCCAAGGGCGTCTCACCAGTCGTCAATCTCCATCTCAAGGCTGCCGGCCTCCATCTCCGCCTAGCAGGCTTCTTCGACTCCAACAACACACCTAACTATCTGGATGATCTGATGGGTCTCTGGAGAGCTACAACAAGCTTTCTTGACTTCATTTTGGATGGTGACCCGTCTTGCCACGATCACTATTCTTACCAATACCGTGATCAGTACATGCTCAAGTACGCCTCCAACTATATCCAGCAGATGCTGGTGGCTGCTGGGTTCTCATTGCTCAAGCTACTACGCTCCTTCTTCGCCAAAACTATTGATTTTGATCGCGGACGGGAACTCTTCCACAGAACCATTCAGGCCATCCGGGCCACGAGCGTCATACAGAATGATCTTTATTGGAGATTGGCTGAGCTCATGGTCCAGATCTGGAATGGCGCTGGTAGGGAGAACCCAAACGCATATCGGCCAGATGGAACCGAACCCGTGGTGGACGACAGTCTGCAGCTCAAGGTGAGATGTAGACACAGCATGAGCCTGGTATTCGACTCGATTTGGCACTGGAGGGAAGAATACCAGGCCAGAGGGAGGGGTACACTTGATGGTAAGTTATTTTCTGTTTGAATCTGCTCCCCAATTGGTGAAAAACTGCTCCCAGTTGCTAAAAACAAGTGTTTGGCGCAGCCCTCAAACAACCCACAAATCCTGATTCAGCTAATGAATCATCAGCCTCGTCGACACATCTCGACAGTACGCTAGCGCCGCCCTCTCACGGTATCCCGAACCTTGGCCTCGCCGCTGCCGCCTCGAACGGATCCATTACACCCGGTGGAGGGTCATCGACGATGGGTGGAAACCAGCAGCTCATGGGGATGAACGGCTTCGCCGATACCCTCGACGTCTGGGATCCCCAACATTGGATGCTCGACGGCCTGCTCGACTTCAACTACACGTTCGTCCCGCCGATAGAAGGTGCTTAGGGACCCCTTTGACGATCGGGGAACGGAACGTCTTGACGAAGACCTACGATCAGTCGCCGCCGTCCACGCCCGAATGGCTTACGCGTACTAACGGATTCATGTTATACGGAGCTTCAACACTCGAGTAAACAGTATCAGCATCAGCATCAGCATCAAGCAAATTGTTTTATTTCGATCAGCAGGCTCTTTCAAAATCATGTCTTGCATTTTCACATCTTGCTTTTCATTCTTCAACAAGTATACCCCCCTTTCTGATGCACATAACGAGACTTGAAAACTCTCTCTGGGATAACGGGGTTCAGGATCTGTCTTTTTTCGGTTCGGTTCGGGATAACGGGAGGCTGGGAAAAATGTTAGGGCGGAACTCAAAAATCAAAACTGGCGAAGTGTCTTGAGATTTACGCCAAGGCGACGGAACGAGTATATAGCGTTCTTGAAATTTTAACGTAGTCGTAGTGTGACCCAAAAGAAGGTGGTATCGTGGTGTGTTTATACAAAGATCAAGTCTGGTATCTATGAGAGAAGCTCATAATAAGCACTGTCCTTCATTTTACGTTTGCGATGTTCAGCTGTGTGTTTTCATGCGTTGCATTCCGTCACGAAGTTCTGATCGCAATATCGAACGACATGATTACAGAATATCTTTGCAAGTTCAACATCGTCTTCTCCATTGGACCGAGGAGACAACATCTCAAACACCCCACGATTTCATCCTGCAATACTCGCCGTCCAATTCCTCCAGCGAGACATCACTTCGATCACAAGACCGGATGACATCAAGATCGGATGGCAACGTCCAGGCTCAATGACAACACCAAACCCGGACCAAAACATCGAAACCAGGAACCCCAGGCAGACCCCCGCTTTCTCTCTCTCCCGCCTTCATCGAGACGACTTTGCCGAATTTAGCACGCAAAGAATCACCTCAGAACATCACCGGAGCCCGTCCCGGTGGCCAGTGTCACACATCACTGCCAAGCGCCGTTGGGTGCGCCGGTTGTTGTGCCGCTGAGTGCTGCGCCGTTGGTTGTCGCATGCCGGCTCGGCTTGTTGGTTCGTTCCGTCACACGACTCCCGTCTTATTCCGGTTTCCGCTGTTCGTAACCTACCTCTAGGGATGAAAAAGGTGGAAGTTACCACCAACCGAGCAACATGAAACAAACACCGAACCGATCGATAGTCGAGCGATTCGATCAAATTCTTTGCCACTGTCACTGCCCATGTCTTTTTTCACTTTGAGCTCACTTGTTTCTTTACTTCATGTTGATCAGCTGGTCAATCGGGTTGTAGTCAATCACTTGATCACATCATCGTTGATAGGTAACAAAGTGGATATGGAGCGTTGTTGCCTTCCAGAATTATCGCCGTCTTTCTTCACGAGTGCGCGGTAAAACGACGTGCCGTTGAGTGGAGCAATTATATTTCTCGTGTCATCATTTCCATTGTTCACAATGGAGGTTACGCGCCGCCGGTCGAACCCTCGGAACTAAGAAAACAGGCAAGAGGCAAAGATGTCGGTTGGTTCGAAAGATCCAAACGACTCAACAACATGGAAGAGAGGAATGTTTGCCTCGTGGATTCAGCCGATGAGGTAGCCTCCACCTCGCCTCCCGAGTGAGCAAGATGAAGAAAGGGCGATGGTGAAGAGAAGCGGGCAGAGAACCGGAGGGAAAGACGGGAACCGGCCGTGGGGTGGTGAAGGCATTGTTCGTCTATGGCTCCTTCCTGCTTTAATTTTACGTCCCGCAGTCTTTCAGGCTTGGTCGGTGGGGTGTACGTGATGGGATGTAATCCGTCACTGGTAGTCATTCGCTACAGGAAGGCGTTGCGTGCGAATCGATCGAGGTGTGTTAGGCGTCATAGATGGAAGTCAATCAATCTGCCACTAGTGAAAACCTGAAATGATATTTTCTCGCCCAGCAGCAGGTGACTTGTCACTTCCTGACACTAGAGGTAACTACCATGAAAGGGCAACGGGGTCAATTCCCGTCGATACGATTGCTTCGACTATGGCGAGGAACATTCGTTACAGTGCTTTCCTACCTACAGATGAACCATATGTTGAAGCTGCCTTCTACTGCCTTCTCGTATGCTTCTCTCTGCCCACTTCACTTCACGTCAGCTCGCCTGATCTACCTGAATCTGACGTTCATGATGTGGGATTCTTCTCAACCCCAAGTCAGGGATCCTTTGGTGGTTGGTATTACTTCCTGAACTACTGGATTGCAATATCTCGTGATCACCTCGTGATCGTGTATCGGTGAATTGACCGACCATCAGCGAGGGAGGTAGAGGGATATGAAAGAGTGGATATGCTAACCATTCCCTCGGGTCTTCATGGTTCCATTGGGATCCTGGGTGCATTGGGGTCCGCGAACAAGAACAAGGAACTGGGATGTAAATTCCGTCTGTCTAGGATAGGACCTCCAATGGAGTTTATGTTAACTGTGTGGATCATGACCATGATATGAATGCCGTTTGCAGGCAGACATTGTTGGTCCATTCTGTTGCTGTGAGTTGAGCTGCAAGAATTGATTGACTGACTGTGAGTTACGCATGAAAGAGGCACGTCGAGCTAAAACTTATTTTCGAAAGATACTGTTGTTTAAGGTACCTTCCTTCCTAGGGAAGTGTCATGTTGGTACTGTGAGCTGATACTTGGACTCCAATCCCGATATGCCTAGGCCTTGGTATCTTCCCTCAGGTCTGTCAATCTTGAGGAAACGTGTATGACCAAGGGTCTAAGAAGAATCCGCCGGTTTGTTATCAGATGTTCTCCATATATCTGTCCTGGTACGTTGGATGTGGGGAAGTCTGTGACCACTTACACCTATGGGGAAACCATATTCCTCGCTTTCGGCTGTGGTTTCGATCACTAATCCTAGTCATATGTCAATATCTACCCATCAAAAGCATGTAATGCTAACGTGAACTCGAGGATCCTTCGACTGTCCCAGGAATATTTTCAGCTTCACGACAATGGTGGGCCGGTTCATCCCAAGCTATCAATTTCGCTGATATCAACCATGGTCACTCGAAGATTCTTCGAGACCGGCGAGTCGCGGTAACCGGGCGGTCTCCGTCGTAACATCGTAGCTACCAGACCAAGCTGATGATGTCTGAAAGCGGAGGATCAAAGGTTTCTTGGGGGCCATTCGGTTAACGTTAATTGGTTGGGTGTATTGATACTACTTACTGCCAAACAGGTAGAACTGCGCCTTCCACGTGCAGTGCATCTACCGTGGGCTCGTTCGTCTTCGGTACGGTACGTCCGTCCGGACTGAAAACCACTGGATCTTCATCCAAAGAAGTCTTCTTGGAGAAGAACATCAACGATAATTGGTCAATGGCGAGAGACAGGCCCTGTCCGTGGGCCTGGATGGCGTTACGGTGGGTGGTCTCGTGTGGCTTGGGGGCGGTTCTGGCGCTTATTAGCTCGCCTTCTTTTCTTCGCTTGGTCGCCTGCTCGCCTATGTGGTCACCTACCCGATTAGCCTCACTAGGCGAGCGTTTAGCGTTCTTTGGCGACATTGTTGCTCGAAGGATTTTTGCTAAGCCGCGCTAAAGAATGTTGTCACTGTAACAAGCCCTGTGAGCCTTGGTAGAAGAAAAAAAAAAGAAGAAAAAAAGCAGGGTCGGGGCAAGTACTAACTTCGTTTTAGGCTGTCCGGGCCGATTTACGGCGCAGTGGCACGAGGGATGTTGGATGATGGATGGTTACGGTTGTGATAGTGATTTGCCAGGAAAAGTTGAAAGTCGAAATGGGAAAGTTGTACTGGAAAGAAATGTTTGATATTCGGAGCGAAGGAAGGCCCAACGGGGCGGACCGTCGCCTTGGTCCTGGCAGTGCTTGCTAGTTGCTTCTCTTGGGTCTTGGTTTATTTCCCCGGTCTGGTCTGGTCTGGCCTTTGAATTAAAACCCAAAAGTGTTATTCGCTCTCGTCAGAGTAAGTGCGCTTTTTCACCGTAAACATGTGGGAGTCGAAGAGAGGCGACGCCCAAATCCCAAGAACACATCTGAGAGGCGTGTTATCGGACCAATTGTAAGCCATCTTAAGGCTGTGCTCGGTAGGCACCGATTAGTTTCGGAAGTTAGAAGAAACTGAGGGGAAGGTTTTGGTAGATGGTAGCGGGTAGGCGTGTACGGTGCATACATAATAGCGAGATGCAGGTACTGTGATGTACAGGATAGTGCATTGCATTGCATAAGTTTGATTTCGCTCGAAATTCGGGCCTTGGTGGGCTGAAGATTTGCGGAGCTCATTCGCTCTCGGTAGTGAAATCTTCTCGATGTCGCACAGTATTTTTCTGGGGGGTTTGCGATAGTGTCAAGGCATGATTGAGGCGGTGCCTTGCAGTCAGTCGATTGAGGAGCCCCGGTATATGGAGTGAGGCCATCATACTGGCCATGCTCTGTATTGCATTCGATACGGTCGAAATCGAGTTTCAAGTCATCCAGTAGCCGTCGAAGAACAAGCAAGAGGGTAAACCTATCACCGGTCATCATTACAGCGTTTGATCGCCCTCGATCCTTCGGCCATCCTTGGGACCTTGGGGGATCGACGAACTAGGCGTGGGCTTAGTTATAGCCCAGTTAGCCACTTGCACCCAACACAGTCGAGAACATTTCGCCCTTAGTCTAGCGTTCGGTTCACCTTCTTCTCCTAGCTAGAACTAGAGCACGTGGGGTGGCCAGAGCACAGAAAGCCTCAGACCTCGCTGAATCGAGATGATCTTTCGTTTTGTCGGTTGGTCGCACCGCAACTCTGCGATTCCAATTGCAACTGAATGCAAACAAGCTTGCAAGCTGTATGTCATTCCCGTCCCCTCGGGCCGCTCGTACATTACACTTGCCTTACGTACGTACATGCGGATGCGGTATGCGGTGTGCTTGTTGGTGATATCGATGCCAGATGAAGAATGCAGGTCACCGCTCGCGGGCCATCCGACTTCAGTATAGACGCAGGTACGAACGGACGGGTAAATGTCGTATCGTGCATCTCTCCCGAATGCATCTGTTAGGCAACATCATTCTTGATCGTGCAGCTACTTGGCATGCAGTGTACATCATTGGAAAAGTCTGTTGAAAAGTCAAGGTTCGAAATCTTATCATGAGATGAAAGCAAGTAGAAAACGCAAGGGCCGGGTAATGTTCGTCATGACGAGTCTTACGACCCTTGATAATAACCAAGTTTGTGATGATATGATATAATACGCTTTGTTCACAGTGGCCTTGAGTAATTGGGGCGAGCATGTTGGTAGTACGTTAGGTTGCCCATCAATACGATAACAACAGGTCTTGTTCGGAATTAGCCCCCAGGTCCCCTACCGGCAGCCAGACTTGGCTTCGGGATTGAGGACTATTCCATCCAGCTTGAATGTCAAGAAGCGGAAATAGTTCAAAGCGGTACTGAACTTACCAGGACTCACCTTCGTGGAGATTTGAGTGGTGAAGGAGCGGTGAAAAAGCGTTGAAAAGCGATCGCGATGTTGTTAGGTTGTTGCTATTCAGTTGCTGTTGTTTGGTCAGCTCTGTAAGCCACAAACCCAGTCCCTTCTTCGCTCATCGATAAGCACTGTCGTCCATGATCGGGACTGTGGATGTGGTATTACCTGAAGGTGAAAGAGCCGCAATGCAAGATTTCATGCAAAGCAACCTACCTACACAGGAAGGATGGATGCATTGCATATCTTTTGGTGAGTGCGCGCCGCCACATTCGGGAGTGTTTCCTATGCCGGGACTAGTTCGCACTATTTTTGCCATGTTCCTAGTGTTTCAGAAACAGCCGAAGGAGTATTGAAACAACTTTTGCTTTTTCCTTCCCTTCCCCAGATTTGGGGGCTTGCCGATGGTGTGGAATGGTGGATGGATCATGGCAAAAACTTGTCGTCGTCGTCAATTAAGATGCCGAGCTAGGCACCTAGGTTGCGGTGGTGAACGGGACATGGATGTAAGGGCGGATGCGGCGTTGGTGATCATGTTGCCAACGGCCTGGTAGCCGCGCCGGCAACAGATTGTCTCGACCTTCTGTTGGCGATTGCTCCTTCTGTTGGTCGTTAAAATGGCAGTTGGTTGTGTCCTTTGACGACATCGCCTTCCGGTCCAGTCTAGAAACTGCGGGGAAAGGGGCGATGAATGTGGAAGGCGCTGCAGGCTGCCATGTTGAGAAAGTGGAAGTGGGAGGAAACGAAAGTGAGATGCGATGGAAGTGCGAACGCCGTTGCATTACCGGGATTGCAGGCTCCAGAATCGAGCGAGCATTGTCGTAACACAAGGGAAGGGTACACTCCCCGGTTGTACAAACAAACCGACTACCTGGTCACCTACCAGGTCGCCTACCTGGCCGCATACGTTCTTGTTGATGCCAAACCGCACTGCCACTACTTGGCTAGTCACTTAACTCTCAAGACAGTGCTACAACTCCCAAGACCTCGGTCTGTTCTCCATCATGACCTGTTGGCGTTCCCAGTGATTGGCTGCAGGCTCCAAGATTCCAGATTCAAAACCTTGTAGTCCTCGAGCACCTTCCGCTTCTGCGTCCGTCTCCGCATGCGTCTGCCCGTCACTCCTGCTGTCACTCTACCATGATCATGCACTCAGTTCCGCGACAGAGGTCTTGCTGCTCTCGGCGTAGTGGAATGTGTCGATAGACTAGACTCCAGACTAGAGCCTAGACACTTGGACTCCATGGAACCTGCGTAATAACCTGGTGAAAGCCTGAACCAACCGGTCGACCGGCTCAACCGGCCAACAACCCGGCCCGACCGGTTTCCAACATCATCACACTCTACTGTGGCGAAAAGATAGGATTGCCAAAGACCGTAGGAGGGTACTATGAATAAACCTCTCAGTTAGTCACCAGCCTACCGCAATACCTTCATACGGGACACCGTGTGCATGTAAGTGCTGTGTTGAATGTACCTTGGCTTTGGCCGGCTTCAGTCCACGACTCATCTAATTGATATCGTTCGTCGGGGAAACAGCTCTGTCACATTCCGAAAGAAGTTCCCATATATTCCACTTCGGCTCAAGACCTTGTTGGGTCTACTGCGTCAGCACAATACCCGAGATACTTCCAGGTACAGAAGCAGGACACTTCAAGACATTCATGAAGAGACTCGGGTACATCAAGATACGTACCACTTACTAGCTCATGGCGAGCCCAGTGCTGAGCTCAACCGTGTTGACGGTTCTAGACCTCGTGATTAGCACTGGAGGAAGAAGCCATCTTCTCGCAAGCACACACTGAAAAGCAGTTCCCACCTTTCTTTTTCGCTACCTTGGATGCCATGTAGTGGTACCTCCCCTGGGAGTGATACTCCAGAGAAGCTGCAGATTGGAACGGGTGGCAATGCATTCGACCCCGGTGGTGATGCATGGTTCAAAAACTCCACCACGATGATGACAAGTGTAGAATGACAGAGTTGTCAAGCTTGGCCCTGCTCGGTGCTGTGTCACCTATGAGACCCATTTATCTGTGATGTTTACCGACAAAGAGGAAAAGGTTAGTTAGGGATATATCTGGAATATTGCTTCACTCATCAAGATATGGGGTACTTATCAAATACTCATACCAGAACCTCCCTAGGCGTCCCAAGCACCTCTCTTGTAAAGCCATGTCGAAGGTCTCTAAGGTTAGGTAAGCAATTCCAAGTTGTCCAGACATTTACTCACCCCTTGGTAGCTCTAGTTCACCCATACAGTAGAAAGTTCGATGCCCGCAGATCACAACAGCCTTGTGATCCAATAGTCATCACCAACTACATCACCAATCTAACCCTCTAACTTTAATCGCACTAATATTCCAATCCCTTGCTTGTCCAGGTATATGAAGCAGCAGGTAAAACGCAGAGGCAATTCGGACATATGCATCATCATTTCATATGCAAGCCCTCTCAAGCAGGCACCTTCGTATAGACAGCTTCTCAGGCTAGCCACGAATTTCAGAAATGCAAAACTCCATAGTCTGGAGTATGGCGAGCCGTGTATACCACAAACAGTCGTATGATGGGATGTAAGAGGGGAGACTCAACACAGAGTTATGTGGGGCGACGAGAACCTGAAGCGCAAAACTGGTTCACTCCGTATGGATCGGTCCCGAGGTGGAAACCTTATTTCCGCTGTAGAACCCTCATGATAGGTTTTTAATGTTCCTATAGGCTCTGCGAGTAAACAAACTTATGCACCTGCAATGCATCTACGGCTCGGACATGCAGTGGTGTTGATGCTAACAAGCCGCAACACATGTGCTGAAGGCAGGGCGAGAATAATGACAGGCTAACCGAGTATGTTTGATCCCACTGCGTACCGTGCGATGTGTGTATCATACTTGTACTTCCAAGACACAAAAGTCGGAATCAGGAAAAATGCAAAAGTCGACGCAGAAGCGGGAGATCATGTGCTGCAAGTGTAACCACGTTCTCATGAAGCGCCTGGTGATCTTGAATGTATTTTCTAGACTTCAGCTGTGTCCGCTAATGGGTCCGACATTTTGTTGGTCCTCACAGCTTTTGATAGACGCTGGCTGTCGGCTGGTTGGAACCTCATTCGACATTTACCCCGGCAACCGATTCGACCAGTCTCTTTCTGACCATATTTTGTATTCCAACTCACAGTGGCTCAGCCCTTCCCGACGGCGCCAAGCTCGACCGGTGTAGGCGATAACCATGCTGAGCGACCGGAAAGACGGGAGGGTTTTGCACCGCAGTTGCTGAGGAATGAGGACAGCACAAATTCTGGCAAATCAGAAATTGGCAGACCAGAAATGCCCAGGGAGAGAGTCAGCAGTGCAAGCCACTTAAACTTTTACTGTCCGTTCCGCTATTCCGGGCTGAGCGACGAAGTATAGCCGGTATAGTACCTGTGGGATATTGAACTGCAGTCCTCTGCCGCTTAGAGGGACCATAATCCGTAGAGTGATGTATGTCAAGATTTGACTGTTGCATTATGTAGGTGATGATCATGAAACAGACGCGTAACTTGCCTACTTCCCAGTGATATAGCCATTTCCGCACGGAGAAGAATGCTGTGCAAACATCATACCTCCTGGAGAATTTGCAGGCTTGAGTCAGGGGAGGAGAGAATTGGGGAACGGTCAGTAGTAGGTCGACAGGATGAGAAAGGGGACGCATGTCGTGTAAAACTGGATTTCCCTATGGACCCTTTGGCAAAGCAGCATCGCGCTTCGAAAAACCAGGAAGACGGAAATTTTTTTTTTTTTTTATTTTTATTTTTTTTTGGAAAAGGAGGAGCGGCCATACAAATGCTGTGGTCCATCGCACGATATACCACCCGACGCAATGTGGGCGAGACATGATAGGAAGGAGGGATAGAAATTGGCCCCCAATGCAGAAGTCAGGATAGTGTCCAACAGGTGGGTTTCCCTTGCCCAGTTTCCCAGGTGAAGTGCCAGAGCAGGACCAACAGATGTTTACACATTCGGACCTATTCCATCGCGAGCACTGAACATAGCGAGAGTTATGAGGAGGTTCCAAGAACCTTTACCTATCAATTCGTACATGATGACAACCTTGTAGATGAGGCGATGGGGACTAAACCAGAGCTGACGAGTGTCCATGGTACGATATCGAGAATCGACTGCGCACAATACCTGAAACGGCTTGACTAACAAGCTTTCCGGCATCACGCACATATCATGTTCCTTCCCGCCCGGTCCGGCAGGGCTGCAGACAGGACGGTAGAGACATCGACATACCTACGCCACTCGAATTCAGGTTGGCAGACAAGACTCGGCGCCAAGCCTCCTCCTGTCTACGTACATTCGGAGACACGGCACTTGCCATGTGAGAAATGCAGTTGGCTCCAAGGCTCCTTTAGACGCGGGGAAAAGCCAAAGCAAGTTCCTTGCGAGGAGAGGCAGATGTTTGGCCCGGAGACGGGCCACGTCTTCGGACATCCCAAGCATGTGTTAACATAGTTGATGATATAAAGACATCAAGTTGTCTCTGTTGACCTGCGCCCTGCTTAGAGTTGAGGTTTTGGGACGGGCCTTGTAGATTGGGGCTGAGTTGAGGCCATGGTCCTTTGGTGATGAAACGTAGTGTAGTCGTATCCTCCTGTTATGTTATTGTCCCATGCACTCTGATAGCCACAGCCGAAGCAAAGGGAGCTTGGTAGTTTGACCGCAAAAGCAGGTCTCAGGGCAACTGTGCCTCGTCATGTTACCTCCTCACGAAGACGAATGCAGCTGTATGAAATATTGCCAAAGATTGCGAGTGCGTGGTTGTTGTACATCACCTCCAACTGGCTCGTGGTGAAGGCTCGTCAGGATGTTAAATGTCTAGGGGCTTAGATCGCGAATGTGGGGGCCGGCTCCCCGAGACACCACTTGGCTGCTCGATCCCGTCTTCGTGATCATAGAGCTCCGGGATGTTACCGAAATGAAGGACGGAAAGAATACCACTCGTTGAGATGCTAACACTTCGGCAAGGTCGGGCTAAGCCCATCTCGAGGCAGATAGCAGTGGGATAACTGTAGTTGACGCCGGGTGAACAAAGCTCGCTGCAATCATAACGGCCTTCATCTCTGAGAGTCCAGATGCTAGAAAAGAAAGCCGGTCTGGACCAATGGAACCCTACCGTAACAATTGCTTGGCGACGGCGGTGAACCGCCGAATCGTTGACCAGATGTCCGCGGCTCAGACCATTCTGATGCGGAACGGGCAGAGCGGCAATAAATGAATGGGATGAAAAAAAGAAAAAGAAAAAAAAAACAAAAAAAAAAAGAATGTCGAGTTAAGACCGAAAATGATGAATAAGCTTGAAGAAGGAAGTGAAAAAGAAAAAGAAAGCCAGGTCTCAAATTGAGTGATCTGAATTTTTTTATTTTTTTTTTCTTCGGCCGCGGCAGAAACCATAAAACGACGGGAGTGGGACTGGAGTGCAAAGTAAAGTGGAAAAGTGCGAGTTCAAACAGGCGGGGAGGCTTTGGGGACCCGACGTGGGGAAGCGGCCTGACCCAGGAGGACGGAAAGAGCCAGTCGAAGGCTTTTTTCCCCCTCGGGTGGAAGCTACCGTGACCGGAGCTGTCAGGGCTGTCTTGCCAGGACTTAGAGCCGGGCAGCACTTGCCCAACACAGGACATGACAGGGCTGTGGAAAGGGCAGGCATGAACGGTCGGGACTGAAATCGGCGGAAGTAGGACGCGCTTTCCCCGACCCGCACGAGATGGGAAGATGGACTTGCGGTTGCGCTATTGCCGGGTTCCCTGATCCACTTGTCACTTGAACCTTCCGCTTGTGTCCATGTGGTGCCCATCTATGAATATTGACCCATTTCAGTCAGCCAAAAGTGTAATGTAGCGATTTTCGAGTGATCTGGAACATGGGCCCGTAAGCTCTTCAACCCTTGACGTAGTGAATTTCAGCCAGACCTTGCATCATCTGATTATTGTCTGCTTGTACTCAGTCTGCTTCGCATGATGCTCCCAATCTCATCTGCTTGGGGCACCTTGCAGAAAAGCGGATGTTGCATTCACCTTAACCGTAACCCAAGGGGCGGCAGTGCAGCCGTGGTGCAACTAAACAACCATCCTGGTCCTGGACTTGTACGGCTAGTTTTTGTCAGAGGGGGGGGTTTTGGGGGTCGGAAAGTCTCCCACATCGTCCCGTGCTGTTGAGTGCAACGTTGGTCGATATTTAGGCTCCTCATGGTGGATTCCTAGTGGCTTCGTGGGAAGCGCCCAGCGTAGGCAGTTTTTGTCAACTACTGACTGAATCGTAGGGGTGAATTGCCATGGAACCCAATGAGCCACAGCCAGGATATACCAAGAGTCCAAGCCTTGCAGACCAGGCATTTCAGAGACCCAAAGGTTGAAAAGAAATTCTTACCTTGGGGGCCGGATGGTAGATCTCGTAAAGCAGTAGACACGTAAAAATCCCGCCTCTTTTCAGTATCCAAGGGCGCATGCTCAGAGCGAACTACCTCGGGTGCCCTCTGTAATCCGGTTGCGAGGGAGTCGCAAGAGATCCCATCGGGCAGTATGTAGCAAAACAGCGGTTCAAAGTGGTGCCTCTGGTGACAATGGGTGGTGAATGCGATGCAACCATGACGAAGTTTGCTTTGGGAACCTTCACTGTGCCCATCAGTGGTGTCTTTCATATCGGCTCGAACAAGCCCCATCCGACAATGGAAGCCAGTATTGCGCTCGTTAGCAAAGGGATTGGCAACACTTTGATATAAGAACACAGAATGGTCCAGCGGGAGACGAGATGACGGGTAAATCCTCGACCCTATCGGGCAGAACAGGGACCTCACTCTGGAGTCCTGGACATTGCACACCCACAAAGCGGGACCAGCCTAGTCCTATTCAGACACAAGGACAGGCTAATGCAGGACCCGCGCAGCCCCAAATGGCCAAAATGACACAGAAAGAGACCAATGAGAGAGTACGTTTACCCGGGTGAGGTGGTGAAACGGGTTAACAACGATGATTCTTGGTAAAATACCATGGTGAATGTTGGCGTTTGTATGACATTTGTATGGAAGACCTATCAGGGAATAAATACCTGCTTTGAGAGTAAGGCAGGCTCGCTGGCGATAACGCCGGACCTACAACGCGAGGTATCTGGGTCTTGGCCAAGGAAGACTTGAGTAAGGGAGCCTGATCCACAGCCGTCACCCAAGAGCATTTGTGAATATCATCAGATAAACCCACGTTTATGGCGGTTCAAGCATGAATGGAAATGAACCAGCCCAGAGACAAGGGTTGGGGAGATAGCTTCAATTTCTCGCGGACAGCGCAGACAGAATGTCGGTAAATTCAACGGTGGGCGGGAGGACGGGAGGATTCAATCGTGAAGATTCGTACGGTACGAGATGCACTGGCATTGAGACCCCAGCTTGCGGCCCTCTCCACCCGGGCCAATTGCGTGCGTTGCCCATTCTCCCCGCGCGGCTGGTCGTGATGCTGTTCGGGGAAATGTCCTCGTTGGTTGAGTCTGGTGCATGACCTCGCTTTTCCGGCCAATGGAAGTGTATACTAAGCGCGTCCAGAGGGATCTGGAAGTGATGTTGGAAGTGAGTCGCGCCTCGATGTTTTGTTCACTTTCGCAAGGAAGCGAACTTGAAGCGCGCAACAAGTGTTGAAGAATATCACAGAGATCTGCCGCTGCACCCAAATTGCGCAGACACAGCACGAGCACAGCAGAGACGGGAGCACGAGCCATTTCTTCTCAGGCCGCCAAGACACGAACTTACCAGAAAGGAACTTGATCCAGGCAGACATGACCCAAAGAGGGATAGCGCTCCCGAGGGAACGGCAAGAGCTGCGATTGGACATTGCATCCAGTCTCTCCACCAGAGTTACACCTCGTGCAATTCTCGTGCTTCGGTCGACGACGAGGTGAGCTCCTGCGTTTGCATGATGCTCAAAATCGTCCAAGAAGGACTATACAGAAGAAAACTGCTAGTTTTCAATTATAGTGTGATTGATAAAACTCCGTCTCTGGAAAATGCTTGAGTTCTATCGTCAGTTAAGCCCCCAAATTACCCGGTCTCGCTCACCTACGCCGCCCTCGGCCGGGGTCCACTGACACACCGGCAGCTGTTTTCAGACTGACGTGGCGGGCAAGGCGGGCAAGGCGGGCACCTTGCAGGAAAGAATCATTCGGCATTGGGATGGCCGTTTCTTGTGCATATTATACTGAGAAGAGATTGTTGTTGACGCAGACAAGACAAATAAGAAATTGACGACAAGATCACAACGGAAGGCCAAGTGCCGCCGGCAACTCAATCCGTTTTGGAGATGCGAGCGGCTGGGCGCTTTCTACGGAAATCGCAACATCTTCCCCGCCAGATCAACGACAAGGATTTCCCAATGAACCTTCCTCCACTGTTTTGATCATGACGCCCAGAACGCTAGACCTATCAAGGCTAATTTTTCCGCACAGTGTTTACACGCCTGGGAAGAATTTAAGCTCCAGTCATTTACCTGTGCTCTGGATCGCGCCTGCCACAAAATGCTCGGGCGGGTGTTTGCAGGTCAAAATTTTCTAGACCGTGACGTTCAGACATCTACAGAAGCCGCGAGTCACTCACGGAGAGAGGGCTTCTGCCATCAAACCACTTCCATCAGTCTTGCACTATGACAGTCGCTCAAGCTCTCGTATTTCTTTCAAGTCAGTCCTCTCACTTTTCGGACAAGTTCAGGGCTCTGGAATGCCAGTTTGATACCTACTTTTAAGCCTTCAACCAGAGTCACCATCCACGCGGGACGATAACCTGCGAACACACCGGAATTTGCCCTCATTTTCCCTTTTCAGCAGCAGTGCCCTGATTGGGCGAAAGTGACCCGACCAAAGCAGGACACCGACCGTCAATCCACCATCACCATGCAGAATGCAGTTGCACTCCTTTCTCGGCACTATCGCTTGTTTTGAAGATTTGACCCCCGACTTTACCTCATTGCAACCCGACAAAGCCGCGGAAGGACACATCACTCGCCTAAACTCAAACAAAGTCTCTTCGTCGCATCGCACTTCATTCGGGCCCGCAGCAGCTGGGAGATCTGGGACGAAATGGAACGATAATGGTAGTCGTGCCTTCCTGAGATTTGTTAGCTAGTCCCTGAGCTGACATCGCTAGCTAACACTAACAAGAACCACGCCACAGCCAAACGCAACGTTTCGATCTCAGCTCCGTCAGCTCGCCCTCCAGATGGATGCCGCCCAAGATGATGCCAGACCTCTGGGTGCGGCGCCGGAGACACAAGAACCCATTGAGAACCCGGACCAGGGCTGCTCAGTCTGATCTGGGTCGCGACCCCACGGGTCCCGTTTTCGATAGCTTGTTCGGATCCGCAAAAGTCGGCGGGGTCCGGCGCAACCGTTTACATCAGGTGGCCTGCCCCGGAGCCCACTTTACCGCCCCCGCGCCGGCGCATTATCCTTGGTACCGTCGCTCCAAGCCCGATCTCTCATCTCTTAAGGTTTTTCCACGCCTACCTTTCGTTCTGGCTCTGAAACCGAAAAACGCCTGGAACGCCTGCCGAGACAGCGGCTGCAAATTTGATGAACACTTATAGCAGCCACAGCCCACGGGCATCGGCCAGCTGGGTAGTCGGACTCGACCACGGCCGGGCCAACTGGGCTGCCAAGTAAATCATACGGAAGCATAGCTTCATCCAAGCATTTTGAGAGCCAAAAGTCAATACCATCATACAAACCGAAAAATCCGGGTGCGGGCTGTTTGCCCTGACATTCCGTGGACTCTGCGATACACCTGGAGCTGGTCAACTTAGCCGCTACCCGCTCATCGAATCTCACTCTAGCGACGTTAGCTTGACCGGATCGCTAGGCTCAACTCTACACTACATATCACAACAACCCGCTAGGGGCTCCTTGTTGATCGGCCCAGCATCAAAGGTAAGGACTTCGTCCAGGCGCGGATAGGTTGCATTACCTTCCAGTTGGTAGCCTGTCGGATGTAGTCATGGCTGCTTTGGACTGGACTGTTCGCCCGTCGTTTTTCTCTTCTCTGCCGATCTTGCGCTTTTTTCTTTTTCGTTGTCTACACTATGATGCGATGGGTCTTAA
Organism: Copromyces sp. CBS 386.78; assembly: GCA_030685235.1. Taxonomy (NCBI): domain Eukaryota; kingdom Fungi; phylum Ascomycota; class Sordariomycetes; order Sordariales; family Sordariaceae; genus Copromyces; species Copromyces sp. CBS 386.78. Next base: position 1,098,231 of record MU839079.1, read on the forward strand.
GCGGCGTCTATCGGGCCAAGGTCAAAGCCAAGGGAGGACAATAGCCGCCAGTTGGTTACATCAACCAAGTATGACAGGCTTGCCCTCCAGAGACGCGCATTGAGGAGCTCAGGTTATGAGAAGGGACGGGGCTGTACACTTGGGTACCTTGCGTGGACATCATTTGTCTCCCAATGTACCTTTTTGTCCTCGCTGCCCATCCGGTGACCACCGACCAGGAACCATCGAGCAGGCCACTTGTACTCCTGCGATACAGTTAGTTCTGCACCGTACATTTTGCAAGTCCTTTACCCCTGTCAGCAGCGACCTCTGGATGCTATCTCCACCACCTGTTCCCCTGCTTACCCACTCCGTACCCTTGACAGGTGACCAGGGGCATCGCCCCGCTGGCTGATGTTGAGCGTTGCCGTCCCGAACGCCTCTTCCATCCCAGAGGAGTGTGGACGGGGTCCAAATCTGACTGTCTACACCCCAATTACACAGCTAGAAACCGCATCATCCTTCACCGTGATCCCGGCCCTGCTACCAGCTCGGCCTCAAGCTAGGCCATCCGGTACCATTGTATTATGAGACGGTGGAGCTCAAGAAGCTCCCCATGGAGGCCCGTTGAGCCCAATTTGCTTTGCTAAACGTGCAAGGGGGTTATGGTAGAACTACGTGCTGGGTTCTGTACCTACACACTTCCCGCTCGCACTGAATCCCGACAGCCTCGACCAAGCGGCCGCTCTGTATAAGCCCTGCATAACAGCCAGCTTACTCTTCTCCCCATCCACGCTGGCTACACGCCTCGTCATTGGCTGTTATGTCAGTACGTGATTGCCAGTTCTTCCAGCTAACAACAGAAATGACACGCAATTCTTGTTTGATACACAGTCAAAACTAGCTCCAGATGACAAAGGGCCTCGTCGAGGAATCCATATCAAGGGGGTCCAGAAATCATCTTGTATGTGTTGATGGGGCTGCCAAATCGGACCCGCATGGCAAACGACTCTAGACCGACCCAGCATGGCTTTGTTCCCCCCGATTCATACCCCAATCACCGCCATACCCTGGCAAGCACACAGTTTTGTTCAGTCTCAAGGCCTCCGCACACCTATTCCTCGACGGCGGTTAGCCTAATGCACATCAAAAGGGTATGTATCATAGCTATCCACTTTTCTACCCCCGCATGGTTCTCGAGCCAGTACCACAGTACGTGCCGCTCGTTATCCTGATCCTAGGCCACTTTCTAGGAGCAAAGGAGGCTTGCTCATACGAGTTGCTCGTCCGCCAGTACTAGAAAACCATATCCTTGCCCCACGACCTGCCGTCTCAGCCTTCTACATCTTCGTTTCACACGTTCTCAGTCCTGCTGTTGTGTATTTATCTGAGAACATGAAATAAGGGTACGTTTGATTCCTTTTTCGCCGCACACCTTGCATCCCCTTCCGCCTCCCTTTCCATTTCTGCCGAGTCAAGGATTCAAGCATCACCCTATAAGGACCTCTTCATCTCCCCTCTCCCTCTTTTGGACAAGCAGGTCAGCACAAGGTGGATATACCTTCCAAGGAGCCCCGCCGCGTTTTGTTCCAGGTTGCCCAGCAAGAAAAATTCTAAATCTCCAAAATGGATCTAGACGGACAGGAACATCAGTCCTCTCCATTCATCAACAATCTAGAAGACGATCGTTTTGGTCCAGATTCGGAGGACGACTATATTGCCACCTCCAGCATCTGCACGCCTTTTCAGCACCTTCAGTTCCACCTCGACATGACCAGTCACCAGTATCTGACGCCGAGCACACATCACCCGAAGCGACTGCGTGTCCACGGCCTGACCCTCCCCGGTTCGACCGGTTGTCCGAGCGGCCCACATACTGTTGCCTACTCCCCCCCTGAGTTGGACTTGGGCCCATTCAGTGTACGTTTTGATGTTCCATTTTACTGCTACACTCACTTACCAATGGGGCAGGTTTCGGGCATTTCTTCATTCAACTACCCAGCCACCGTCGACACAACCCTTCTAACACCAATCTCTGGCTCTGAGAGCCCCCCTTTAAACCAAATGCCGTCCCCAAAGACAGAGGATTACCACACCTCACAATCAGCAATGCCTCTCCATGAGGTACCGACGCCTCCACAGACGGGAAGGACGTATTACAGTCCCTACGAAAGTCAGGCTTCTCCTTCAATGTCCGGTCTCCCATCAGTAACAGAAGCCCATCAATTCGATCAGTCATCCGCATACATGGCCTCTAACGCTCACCATGCAATGTCCCCCAAAGCCGAATTTCCACCGGGGCCTTCAGACCCCTACATGGGTTCCTATAGCGTTTCGACCTCTCACGGCGGTGAGGTATCGCAACACTCTTTTCCGGAATATCCTCACTTTCCCGGCGTTAACGTAGATCCCTCATCTGGATATATGTATAGAACGCAACAGCCTCAGCCGAACATCCATGGATCGCCAATGGACCATCGAATGGCCTTCAACGGTCAAGCGCCTCAGCTCACCCATCTCAATCATTCCCAGTACAGACCACAGACGACCCCAAGGATCGCTGGGTTTGAGGAGCTGCGTGGCGATCCAGCCATGTTCCTATCACAATACCCTGCCCATACGCCAACAATTGCTCCATCGAAGCGAAAGCGACAGGAGAAGAACAAGACCTCCAAGCCTGGGAAAGCGTCGTCTCGAACATCAAAGGAGTCGCCGCGTCCAGGGTACACTGATGGATCGGCTGATTATCAAGAAGTGGAGGGTGATAAGGAGGAGCTAACCCTCCATGATGACGCACCGGAAGACGAGAAGTTCTTGTTCCAGCTCAGAAAGGAGCATATCTCCGAGAAGGGGAAGGGGATGTGGGAAGAAATGAAGGCCAAGTACTCGGAGAGGCACCAGGGCAATTGGGAAAAGGCGGCACTGCAAATGAAGGTATCGCGAGCAGTAGCCAAATTTGGTGTCTGGCCAGAACAAGAGGTAAGCTTCGAACGGCTTGTGAGGAATCCTGAGAAGGAGAATTGTTCACTGACAAGCATTCTTAGATTCAACGTTTGAAAGAAGCCTTTTTTCAAGATGAAGAGAAGAGGTACCAACGCCTCATAGCCCACATGAAGGAGAAGGGTGGATGCAAGGTCTGGGACTGGAAGCCCCAACACATTTCGGCCATGCTTATCAAGTTGGGCCTTGAGGATGCCAAAGTAGAAGAAAAGACGGGAACCCGGCGGCGCAAGAAGTTGGAAAAGCGAAAGCATACCAGCTCGGCATCGCATGGAGGGACCGCTTACCCTACGCCACATATCCAGCAACAGAACATGGTGCCTGACTGGTCCGGGGGATCGGTTGGTCTCGGTCTCCATAATGTTTTCCCCAACAATCATTCCCAGCAGCAAGCCATGATGAACATGGTATCGGCAACTCGACAGCCCTCCCATGAGCAATCTTTCTACGAGTTGAGGAGCGACGAAAGGTTTCCCCAACTTACTTCCGAACAGTACTATGAGGCTGTTGAGCAGATATTCAACGACCCGAGGCATGTTGATGAGGACGAGATTTCAAGTCCCGGTTTCACAGACGTGGCAGATCGCGATGAAAGAGCAGCCAATGTTGCGGCTTCCAGCGCTCACAATTCGCGGCCGCCGACGAGAGATGAGCTAAGCAGTTACCAGCAAGCCTCTAGCGCGAGGATGGCACAACAGGCGTGTGAACAACTGCTGCAGGAACGACAACAATAGCAATTACAGGAATCGAGTTTCTTGGAGGACTTGACGAGAAGAGAATGACATGCTTTGACGGCGGTACAGCGACGGGTGGCAGATTGATCACCGTGGCTATTGGTCATTTTTTAACGTTAACCCCATTTGGTTTTCTGTCTTTCTTTTCTTACTATCCTATTCTTCCCTTGCCTCTCCTTAAAATATCCTTCACGTTTTCTTTCTGTTCTTCTACGCATGTTCTCTTAACATCCATCACATGTGGCGTTGGGGATTTCCCTCTCTCGGGTTTAAACAGAAGGTGCCCGGTCTTGACTTTGGTTTTATCTACATGGGTGGCTTACTCCTTCTTTTCTATCTGTTACACATTTTGGCATGTCGAAGTCACCGAGCGAGATGCGAGCTCTGCCAGGCTACAAAGCACGAAGCAAGCGGGAACAGGTGAACAATAGCGAGGAGCCAGAGAAGAGCTCAAGGGATGAAGGGCCGCGATGAGAGCAGCCGGCGTTTGCCAGCGAAACAGGCGCTACAGTTTCAAGTCAATAACGTACAAACAACATGACGAAGATGTGGTTATTGTTCATACCTACATTTGGAGATGCTCACGCATAAACCTTCCTGCATCTGATTTTCTTTGCATTACCTGTTTCCGCTGTTCTCTTCGTGAATGAGTGCTTGCGATTATTCCTCACGCTGATTGAGCACTTGCTGACTGGCGGATAGGAAGCCGGTGGTTTCCAAAGTACCTCAAACGCCAACGACAGTACATTAAATGGAATATCACCCAGTTGGCACCAGCCGAGGCGTCCACATGGACTCGTCTTCAGGGCAACGATCTGCTTCGTGTGACGTAGATATTACGGAGAGCTCTCCGCCGAGTAAACAGGAATCTGCAGAAAAGAAGAACGACGAAGTGGTCAATTGCGCAGAGAGACCAATCCCCAAAGGGAAAGTCGGGTTTATTCTGGGTTAGTCTTGGCGGATGATGGGCGACTCCTCTACCCTGTGAGCCTGTCACCCCGTCACTCTGTCAGGTCTGCATCTCAATCGGACATCAACAGCTTCTTCTCCAATCTCACTGGACCTGCAGAGAGTAGAACCCCTCTTACAAGAAGACATGGAATGGAACTCTTCAAGCTCGCTGAACCCAATAAGGAAAAGCTTCTTGTTCTCGAAGACAGTTACGGCTTTTGGTGCCCCTCTCGCGACATATTTTCCGACCCACCTATTAAGTTTTACTAATTCGTGCAGTTCCCAAATACCTACGCAAGTCCGAATCGCGCCATCCGTTCATCGTTCAGGGAATACTACTTTGCTGCCTAAGGGTTGTGGGGTTACCATATGGAGCACACCGTGAAGGCTTATGATCGATCCCCTGAATGAGAGTGCCAATATTGTGGTGGAAAACCCGGCTGGCCGGTTTTCCGCTACTAACAATTTTTGTTTTAAGAAGGAGGTACTGTAAGATTATGATGCCAAAAAGAAGGTTTACATTATTGGCTGTGAAGAGTGGCAGATATTTGGTCGAAGATACCCTGACCCGACAGTCGGATAGCTGCCTGGCCGCACGCTTGAACGGCTTGTCACTTCCCTCTCTGCCAAACTTAGGAATTGTGCATGTGACGGAAGAAAGCTCATGGTGCGTGTGACGTCTCGGATCGGAGATAATATCACGCCTACATGAATGGCAATTCCGGGTACATAGTGAACTGGTGAAGCTTTTAGGCCCGAACAACGCTTATCTCTTTAACGTTTCTATTTCTCAAGGTCCAAAAAGCGCCGCGGGATGTTCCATACATACAAGTACATACTGCATGGATTAGTGCCCCGGGTCTTTCAAAAGTCCCCGGCCAGAGAAATGAGGGTCATGCCCGGGCTTACTCCACTGCTAGGTAGAATTCCCCGGGAACCCTCCTCAACGGTCGCCGCGCGCGGGGCTCCCCGTAGCGGGCCAACAGGGCTCGCTGCTGGAAAGCGGGAGCGAAAAAAAACGGGACGGAGCTCGGGGTTCGGACTTGGCACCGATCTATCTTTTTCATCACATCACGGCATGTTCCATGCAGTGCCTTCAACCAGTAAAGGAATGGACCCTGATAGAAGCAGCAAGGGACGAAGACGATCAGACGCAAGGACGGACTGCCTGTGGGGGGAGTGCATGTCTAGCATGTGTTTGCACCCCGCAACCTACCTTGGCGAAAAAGTGGCAGAGAAGTGTCAGATGTGACTGTGCAGAATTGATTGATTGAAGAGTGTGTGTAACTGACTCGCCCAGAAGGTCTAGGGGGTACTAGAATATCCTAGAGGGACCCAGAAACCAGTAATCTAGGGGGCTGGGCGGCTAATCCAGATTGAGTATAGCTAGAAACCTAGATATCTACCCTCTAATTTAATATACCCCCTTATTTATAGACCTTCTTAAAATAGGGTAAAAGTAAAATTATTTACAGTTTTCTCTCTTCTAGTATATTAATCTCCCTAATTAAATTATAGGTATCTTCTAGAACGTCGTCGGGAACTTCCCTCCTAATCCTTATTTTTTTTCGAGCCGGCGTATTCGCTATCCCTATTAAATCCCGGAACTTTTCGTAATCTAGCTATCTTAATACCTTTATTAAGCCATTTGCTAGTATTTTTTTTATTTCTAAATATTCGACCGCAATCTTTCCTTCTATAATCTCCTGCCGTAACTAGTAACGATAAATATCGATATACTTTAGTTTAATTATTAATTATAATACTTTAACGGTTAGAATTCGGATTGTTTAAGTATTATTATAGCCGATTACGGGGACTTCCTAATCGAAGGGAATTTCAATCTCCTTATATAAATGTATAATGGTAATAGTTTCTTTTATAGCGTTAGAAATTAATAATAATTTTGCTTCGGTAATTAAAGTTAATATTATTTTCTATTTAGTAGTACCCTAGTAAATAAAATTACTAAATAATTTAATCGTAAAGCTATATAAACTTTTCTAATTTAAGGTATTATTAGCGTATAAAGTATTTAAAACTATTTTAAATTTTAATAACGATTTAAAGTAGAAAGAGAAATTTAGGTAGAATTGAAAGTAGTATAATATTTTATTAGCAACTTTATAATACTAAGGATTAAAGTTATAATTATAATAAATTAAACGGCTAATTATAAAAGTAATATTTATTCGGGTAATTATTATAATATATATTATCGATCCGACGACGACCTAATAATCCTATATTTTATTAAAAGTAGTTACGCTATTGTAGGGTAGAAATTCTTCGTTATTTATTAAAATAAAGGCGAAAGTATAAGGATTTTTAATAAATTTAGTAATTTTATAAATATATTCCTATTAAAATAATTAAATTAGTCCTACCTCTCGATTTTGAATAATTTTAATACTTAAAAACTATTGGAAGTTATTACCTCTTATAAATTTATACTTCTCCTCTAAATTCTTTATTATTTAATTAATTTTATTGTATAATTTCTAATCGAAGGTAAATATAATATTATTAATATAATAGAAGATTAGAATCCTACTACGTTTGAAGATATATAGATTTTTAAATAATAATTGGATATTTATATTTTTAAAAATACTATTAAATTCTTATTATTAGAATAGAGGAATATATTGAAGATTATAGAGAGTTTTAAGTAGTTTAAATACTATATAATACTTTCGATATTTAGGGGGTATACGTATATAGATCTCTTTATCGAAATAAGTGTTAATGAAGGTATTTATAGCGTTATATTAGATAAGTTCGAAGTTAAATTTAGCGGCGTAAACGATAATAAATTAAAAAGAACGATTAGTTAATATAGAGGCGTATATTTCTTTCTTATAATAATACTATTAATCCCCTCTAATTATAAGGCGAGCCTTTACTTTCTAAAGGCGGTTATATTTATTAAATTTATATATATATACTTGTATATAATTAAGGATTTAAATACCTTTAATACGAAAGATATCCTTATCGACCTCTACTTACGACCTTATTTCTTTATAGTTATTAAAATATATTTCTTCTACTTATTTAAAGAAGTTTCTTAATTTATAATATTCGAGATTATAATAAGTCTTTAAGACTAGGGGTAAATTTTAATGCTTAATAGAATCTAGCCGGCTACTTTTAGTAATTAGACGATTAATTTCTACCTTTGTAATAACTTTGCCCTATTTTTGGCCTATTAATTGAATAAATTTCCTAATATTGAAGGTAGCTTCCTATAATTCGAAAGTTGGGAAGAAAATAGGCTCTAGTAGGTTAATAATAAGATTAGTAGAGAGAGCGGCTAGTAGTATACTTAGAGGGGTAGGGTATTTAAATATAAAATTGAGGGATATTTTATTTTGAGTATTAAATTTAATTAATTTAAGGTTAATAATATTATTATTATTTATTTATAATTCGTTATCGAAGAACGATAGTAATAATTAAGTAAGATTGTTATCTTCTATATTTTAAATTATATTAAAGGGTTTGAAGTATTATGTAGATAGTTAAGGCGGGTAATCGATTTTATTAAGGAGGTTAGAAATTTTATTACTAATTAGTTTTAACCCTTCCTTAATTTCGTTAAGGTTTTTTAACTAGATTAAGCTTTTATTAAATAATATATTACAGGTATAAATAATATAGTTTGCCTACGGGTTCTAAATTTAATAGATAAATAAGGTAGTATAGCCGACGAAGTAGCTAATCTATATTTTTAATTAGAATTTCTTTCGTCGTTACTCCTTTTTCTAGGCGACTCCTATTATCGTATAGACTTTATAACCGTAAATATATAGATAATTAAAATTAGGCTTCCGGGGATTAATTTGTACCCCCTTACAGTAGGCTACGAAAGTATAAAACCGTTCGTAGGAAAACTTCTAATTATAGAAATACTTAAGCGATTAATTAATAAGGTAAATTATTATTAAAACGATTTAAGGCTAGAAATTATAAAGGAAATGGGAGTTATTTACTATAGTACGCGCCTTTTCTTTAATTATACCCCTTAAACGCTTAATACCGCCGTTTTAAATTTAAATATTAAGTATTAAGGGTTCGAAAATAATAAGGCGAGTAGTTAGTTTATCCCTAATATATTGGCTATTAAATTTATTATTATATTTAATATATTTAATTTTAATATTATACCGGTAATTAATTATATTAATAATTGAGAATAGTCCTTTAGCGATAGCCTCTACTATATATATTACTATATAGATATTTTAAACGAATTTAATCTATTAATAAATAATAAGTATTATATATTTAAGATTTTTTTTCCTTTATTCGTATTCGAGAAAATCGATAGCGAAGCGTTCTCTTAATTTAAAGCCTCAGTTACGTAGTTTTCGTATAATTTATTATTTAATTTTAAATAAATTATATACATTATATTAATAAATCGTTAATCCTTTAAATTTAGTGCCCTTAACGTTATAAAAGTATTCGAAGATTTGCGGATTATAATAATCGAACCGTTCGTATTAGAATTAGGCGGGTATTTTATACGTACAACGGTTAATATAGGAATTGAAATAATTTCGTTGAACGAAGAAAGTAGTACGGTTAAAGGAGAGGGGAAAGTATTCGAGAATTATTTAATAATAGATCTTTTAAAGAAAATAGAAAATTAACCCGTTTAGCCGACGAAGGCAATTATTAAATAGTTTATAATTATAATAAAAACCTTGCTTTCGAAGTAAGCGTAAAAATATAAAATTTGTAGTAAAGTTAAAGTAGAAGGCGACTTCCCTTAGCCATAGCCGTAGAATTCCCTTCTCTCCCTATATTTCTACGTTAATAATTTTAAAACCCTTAATAAATATTTAAAAATTTCTAGCCTAAATATAGTCTTTTAAAAACGCTATTTGAAATGAAGAAAAACGATTAATTTCATTGAAAATATAAAGGGAAGCCCTAAAATCGAAGATTACTAAATTTTTAAAAGGATAAGTATCCCCTTTATTATTTACGTTGAAAATACCTTATTTAACGAAAAATGTTAAATTATAAATATTAATTTTTTATTACCTTTAAATCTTTAAAATAATAATCTATATAGAAGTAATAAAGCGGTCCCGCATTTAATTCCTAACCTTTTCTACTTCCTTACTAATTTCGGAAAACTTTTTAAAATTCTTATTAATAAATTTCTAAATAGAATTATTAAGTTTCTAAATAGGATTATCTCTTATTTTAGGTATTAAATACCAATAGTATATTATTAAGTAAGGGCTTCGTTCGTATACTTTATATAGTAACGCGGATCCCATTCTCTTTTTCGGCTATAAAGAATTATTTATATTTTTATTTATATTACGTTTCTTTTTTATATATACTTTCCGCTTCTTTTTATAATTAAATTTAAGAATATTTTCCCTTTCAAGTATAAATTCTTTCGAACTAAATTAACTAATACTTTAAGCGCTATAAATTATAATTTTCTTATTAATTAGTAGTACGGTATATTTTAATATATTGACCTTTCTAAAGTTAGTAAATATATCCTTATAATTTAAATACGAATCTTTTAAATCGTAATTAAACTTTTAAATATTATTTGCCTAAATAAATTTATATTCGTAAGTTATATTAATAAAATTAGTAAATTATAAAGCAGGGGAGGTAGTTTTACTAATATTTATTCTTTTATTATTAACGATAAGGATTTCCTAATTTGAAACCTATTTCTTGAAATTTTTAAATTATTTTTTAACGGTTTCTTTAATAAAGGCCTAATATTTTCGCCGGGTAGTAGTAATTTAATTGATAGGGCGGTAATTAATTTAGTACTTAATTTATTTTAATTTTTTATAGGTAGATTTATTCTATTCGAAAGTAGTATCGGCGAAGTAGTTAATAACGTAAATATTTATTTAATTATAGATTTTTATATTAATATTATCGAAGTCTTTTTAATATTTATAATGGGTATTATACGTATTATTAATTTAATTATAAATAGCCTTTCTTCTTATAGTAAAGTCCGTAGTAGGGTTAATTATTATATCCTCTTTAATATTTTATTTAGTATAGTATTTATCCTCCTTTTTAAAATCTTCTTCGTTACTAGAATTTTCCCTAGCTTCTTATTGGAATTAAGTGGTAGCGGTAACGGTAGTCTTAATACTGTTTTCATTAGTTTAAATCTAAGTCTAGGTCTGGGTCTAGGCTATAGTAATATTTATTGTAGTTATTATAGTAATCGCTACGACCTTTTTAACCCGGATCCCTCTATTGAATTTGATAAATTCTTTCTTTACCGTTAATATATAATCTTTTACTGGCTTCGTAAAGAAGAAGTCTTCTGGCTTGGGAGGTAGGACCCTTTAGATTATAGGCCTATTTTTAAACAATTAGTTGCTAAAGTTTTGGTTGCTTCTAGCTAGTCACTTAAGGGCTTCGTACTAATTGGGCCAGTCGCTTTAGGTCCTGAGGACGACCGTAATGGCTTCATTGGTAGATTCTTTTGATAAAGATATGGCTAACGTTGTTGGTTTCGTAGAGATATTGCTTGTAGAGGTATCGATTATCGTGGCGCTTCTATCGTAAATACGCAAATCAGACTGTTAATTATCAGATGTGACTGTGCAGAATTGATTGATTGAAGAGTGTATGTAATTAATTCGCCCAGAAGGTCTGGGGGGTGCTGGAGTATCCCAGAGGGACCCAGAAACCAGTAATCTAGGGGGCTGGGCGGCTAATCCAGATTGAGTATAGCCAGAAACCCAGATATCCACCCTCTAATCTAACAAGAAGTGGCAGAAAGTATAAATATTTACCATTAGACCCAACTGCCTAAAGCCAAAAACATCCGACGGCAATTACCGCCTTTCCCGTCCGTTGGTCTCGGTAGCCGGTAATTTGATAGATAAATAGACATAACTCGGATAGGTAGGTTGTTAAGGCCAAATAAGGGCGAGAGATCAGGTGAAAGTATTGTACTGCATCTGGATCTGCCGCCCCCGAAGCGGCTCGCAAAAGCAAATAAACAAACGTAGCTGGCTAGCCTAAAACGAAGCCCGATTCGATTTAATAGCTATGAGGGGAAAAGTTTGTTTAGGGCAAGGTAGGTAGAAGGGGTTTTGGGTTGTATTCAAACGGCTTTTCCTAATTTATCTAAAGCGTTCCACAACTTCCAGCTGTTATAGCTCCTGGTGGCTGGCTTGCTAAATGTTATGGAATCCCCCGTACAGAAACAGCTACGAGCCAGGCAAATAGAGCAACAATCTCTCAGCACTATAATATTAAACCCCTCCAAGCCCAGCATTCGTTTATTTGAAGCTCCCTCATGGCTAAGGGCGTGTTTGGCAACCTGGAAATTAGGACTCGGAAGTCTTCCAAGCCAGAATTTCCAGGAGCCGTTTGGAATACCCTAGAACATTTCCGCCTAGAAATCGCACCAAAATTGGCTCCTAGAATTCCCAATACCCACATTTGCATTCTAACCAATTAAATAAATAAATTCTTTCTAAAATCGACCCAGCCAGCTTCTAGAGTAAAGTAGTCTAGAAATCGACTCGGAAATCTAAAATTTCGACTTTTTTGCACGCACGTAACGTCTAATAGCAACCTCAATACTATTAATACCATCAATACCCCATCAATACCATAAATTACAACGCCCTCGTACAACGGCGACAATAGCAATCAATATATAAATATATACTAGTAATTGTACTAATCCTTTTAATAACCAGCCTTATTCTATAGGCGCCCCGGATACCCGTAAATTTATATAGATAATAAAAGTTCTTTATAACGAAAGACCTTTTTACTAAGTATTTAAATTAATTTAAAATACTATTACGTATAAACTAACATACGTTTTATACTTTATTAATTTAATTATAGGAATATAAAGTACTACGTTTAACGAAATATATATCTATATAAAAGCAATTACTATACTTCCTTTTTATAATTATATAAAGTATAACGTTTCGTTTCGCCGCGTTTCTATTTAATTATAATAGCGAAATTATTTCGAAGTTAGTAACGGCATAAACATGAAATATATAACTAATATAAATTTACTAATAAATTAAAGTATTTTACCGTATTTTAAATTTATTACTAATCTTTATTGAAACACTATGCCTAAGCAAGGAGATGGCGCCCACGGCACCAAAGGTGTTACGGAAATCCGCACCAAAGGTCGTGGTCCGTAGGCCCATCGACGCAGCGCGGTGGTGTTTCTATTTAGACGCTGCGAATGCAAAAAAACACAGACGATATGTTGATCCGTGCACGTCCGTGCGCACTATTCGCACAGTATCTCGCATTCGATTGATTGGCTGGAAGGGTGGATTCTAGTGGAGATGCGAGACACTTTTCTAAACACTTTTCTATTTCAATGAAAAAGAGCCACTTTTAAGAAATGCATCAAAATGAAAAGACCTACAAAATGACCGTCTCGATTAGGCGGTCATTTTGGTACTGGTTACATCTTTGTCCGATGCTTAGTTGTTGAGAAAAATCGAAAAGAAGCGTTTTTCTTAGATTTTGGATAGTGGAAAACTAAAAACGACTAAGTTTTTTTGCCTGCCGGGAATTCCCTGCCTACCGGCAACTCCCTACCGGCCAACAACTCCCTACCAGCCGGCAACTCCCTACCGGCCGGCAAATAAAAAATAAATAAATAAAAATAAAATAAAAATAAAAATAAAAATAAAAATAAAAATAAAAATAAAAATAAAAATAAAAATAAAAATAAAAATAAAAATAAAAATAA
>MU839080.1:0-30088 GCA_030685235.1 Copromyces sp. CBS 386.78
GAAAAAGAAAAAGAAAAAGAAAAAGAAAAAGAAAAAGAAAAAGAAAAAGAAAAAGAAAAAGAAAAAGAAAAAGAAAAAGAAAAAGAAAAAGAAAAGAAAAAGAAAAAGAAAAAGAAAAACAAAAAGAAAAACAAAAAGAAAAAGAAAAAATAAAAATAAAAATAAAAAATAAAACAAAAATATAAATGAAAATAAAATTAAAATTAAAATAAAACATAAAATAGAAATAAAATTAAAAATAATAATTAAAATAAAATAGAATAAAGGTAAAAATAAAATAAGATTGGAAAAAAAGAGAAATAATAAAAAATAAAGAAAGAAAAAAATATTAAATAAATATAAAATCAAAAATAAAAATAAAAATAAAGATAAAATAAAATAATATTATGAATAAAAATAAAATAAAATAAAAATAAATATAAAATCTCCTAGCTTGGGTAACATGGTGTTTCATTGTCTTCCGTGGGCATAATCCGGCTCCGCCCAAGGAAACACTATTTTTTAAAGAATTCGAAAAGTTTGCGCCGGTAGGGTTTAAAATCTTTATTAGAAGAGGAGGAATCGTTTTCAGACTTTCTTTTATTTTTACTATAGTCCTTCTTACTATTAGAGTCCTATTTAATAAGAAAGTTAAATATAGGTTTAAGGGTAGGTTGGGAATAGGAGGAGAAGGGAATTATAAATTTAATTTTGTTTTTAAATTCGGGGTTCGTTTATAAAACGCGTATAAACGAGCCGAATAGGCTAGTAGCATTAGTACTATTAATATTTATACTTTTAGTAATATTTCTAATTCCTTCGGTAGGAGGTTGGGGATTGTAATATTCTTCTATATCGATATTAGTATTATTATCGTTGGGTATAATAAAAATAACTATTCTAGAGCTAATATATTACTACGCTTATAGTTGTAGGTAGTCCTTCCTTCTAATAGGTAAGTAAAATTTAATATAAGGGGATAGTAGAGCGATACGTAGGTATTAATTAGAAGGTAATTTATTAAGGTTCTATAAGGAGAAAAGGGGAGAAAGGCTAGCCTATAGGGTAGTTTAGCTACTTATCCTTTTATAGCCGTGTACAATATTAGATACCTAGCTGCCTAAGGTAGTATATAGAATCTTGTGGAGGGTGGAGGAACCCCGAGGGTGCTCGAGAGGTATGCCGGGGACCTGCCAGCTTGGCATACGTTGCCGTGCCGGCATTGGTCTGGCTAACCGTGTGCCAGATGCCAGTACTGGGCGCCAGACCCATGACAGCAATTTACTTAAGTTATATAACTTAGATTTCTTAAATCATAAGTCTAGGTTTTTTAACCTATTAAAGAGAATAGAATTAATATTGAATATAATTTAGTTTGCTGCTTTATTTATCATAGAGCAAAGCATGCAATTCCTACTACTATAACACTACTAAAAGATAGATCGTAGTTTTTTTTGCTAGTCAGAACTCAAATACACGCACTATATAGCACTGAGCGGTAAACCAATGACATACCCTTACACACAGGCTATGTGCCCCGGCATAAGCATGATAATGGAAAATTATATCTAAGAAAAGGTTGAAACCAACAAAACCACAGTAACTAGATTCTACCTCCTATAGCAATAGCATGATGGGGTCCTGTACCCGGCTCATCATCTTGTCAGCCAACAGGCTTAAGACCCTCACCCAACAAGTGAACTCGGTCTTTGTTCCGTCGTTTCTTACTAACCGTAACCACCTACATACAGCTTTTTGAATCATGGTGTTCACACCCTCAGAATTTACGGTGATCCAAAAACCGGAAGCCATCCCGAGCTTGTGTGCGCCGGTGTTCCCTCAAGAGACCAGGCTCCCCCAATCCGTGCGATGCATGCCACTACTGCGCTTGAGCATTTCGTAAAACGAACCACTCCGATTCATTCCTTGTTCTTTTTCCTGAAAGATTACACAAGGCATATACGAGCAAGATAACAACAACACGGAGAGAAAGCAAGCAAGCAATATTGTTCTTTTTTTCATTCCTTTATTCCAGCTGATCAGTGTCTGTGCTCACTATGTGATGACTGCCTGTCTGCCAGCCAGGACATGTTGTGCGACTGTGCTAAGCTTATATTACTATATTTGGTGTGCTTCGCGAGCGGGCTCTCAGTGTCGTCGTTGGAACGATTTTACCTAAACATGTGCTAGAAGATAGAGTAGTGGCTGGCAGAAGCAAAAGTAGGTAAAGGGCATTTAATAGGCTGCAAAAAGGGATACGATACCCAAGTAGACTGGTGACTGAAAGAGAAGGAACAGGCCAAAGAAGCACTTGGAAACCTGAAAGTGGTGAGAGGTATCGCTACCTCTACACAGACGCACACACACAAGAAGCAACTTCGATAGAGGCGGGAAGCATGGAAGCTGAATGAGCAAAGCTGAAAGCAATGTATCATCCGACTCAAAACGGGAGAACTAGAACGACACACCATCAAATCAGCCCTGGCACATATGGCGCTCTCAGTGAAGCGCCCTATAGCAGAAAGAACACATCCAATTCCATCTCCACATCCACTTCCATTCCGCTTCCTGTTACCTTCTAGCAAGCGTCTTACCCTTTTCTCCCAGTACCATGATCGCTGCGCCCGTAACTCGAGAAACAAGCGGACTCAAAAGTTGCAAGGCCAACCGTCAAAACAGAGCCCAAAGAACCATCACCAAAGGAACGTCATCAGTAACCCAAGTCATTACGCGCCCGTAAACTACTATGTGAAGTACACTGCACGCGTGCCGATTGGTATCCATCATCAAAATCATCACGTATCCCTCAGCTGAAGTAAGAAATGGTATAAAGCATGGCGGTTTATATAGCTAAGATATGAAAAAAAAAAAAAAAAAAAAAAAAAAAAAAGAAGAAGAAGAAAAAATAAGAAAAAAAAAGGTGGTATTGGTATGTAGTGGTATCATCCCGTGTTCCGTGTCATAACGTCATATCAGAAAGTATTGTTGTCGTTCGTCCATGAGTGTGTGTGTGGTATATTTTTCTCCTCCCTTCTTTCCTCTTCTCCCCATTTTCCTCCGCTTCCCCCAAATTCCATGTGAAAAGCTCGCTTAGGTTGGCTTTCCAATGTCCAATTCTCGTATCCAGCCATTCGGGTCCTGGTGACACCATGGCTTGTCTGTCTGTCTGGCTGGCTGCCTGTGTCTCACCACACCACACCACACCATCACCCGCCGGCAGGCATGTCGTATTCCTTTCCCCATCCTTCAACTCGTGGTATCATGCGTTATCTTTCTTCCCTTCACCTCACATTATAATTAGGTTTCCTCGCCATATTCACAACAGGCGGCTCCTCATCGTCATCAATCGGATACGGCACATACGCAGCCGGCAGGGTATTCTTCCTGCCATTAGGACTAACCGGCGAGATCAGTCCGTCCGCCGAGGACAAGGGTGTCTTGGGCGGAAGCGGTGGCGGCTCTATCCTCGGCGGGTACTGGGACTGCTGCTGATGATACTGCTGCCGCTGATTTTGGTACCCAGGATATTGTGGGTGCCTGGGCTGGTCGTCCTCGGTGACAATGGCGATCTTATCTTGCCCTGAGGCGTTGCGCCATTGTGCGGGGGTGGGCGCGATGGCGACGAGTTTGTCTGAGTCGTCGGTCCCGGATGGGACTGGAGGGTGTACGGCAGGAGCTGGGCGACTGGGCGCTAGGTGGCTGCTGCTGCTTCTTGCAGAGTGAACGCGGTCGGCTGAGGATCGGGGTGAGGGGGTGTTGATGCCGTTGGCGCTATGTCCTGGGACGGAAAGCGCGTCGAAGCCGGATTCGTAGGATTGTCGGCTTGGTGGCGTACCGAGTCGCTGGGGAGGGTAAGTCGGCATGTCGCCAGGTAGTTCGACGGCTAAGGGCATGGAAAAGCTGGGTGTAGTCTTGATCAACTCGGGAATCGGGTCAGGAGCGTTGCTGGTGCTGCTGGCACGCTCCCATCGTTGCTTTGCGAAGTGAATCTTTGCGAGTTTGGCCGATGCACCCTGGACCATTCTCTGCTCGTCGTCCCGCTGCAAATATCGCCTGGTATTTGTGCTGATGTCGGACAACCTGTGCCACTCATTCATACCAAACTCGCCAACGCCAACCTCGACGTTGAAGCGGTAGTAGTTCTCGATGTTGACGCCGCGCTTTACCAGATGCTCCTTCTTCATCATCTCGTGAATCTTCTCGCACCCCTCGATCTTGGCGATCAACTTCCTCCTTGCGTCCGCGAACTCGCCCATAAACCCCTCGTACCAAAGTGTAGAGTTCATATCACTTCCCTTTGGCCGCTTTCCTGTCCCGACACTGACGAAGACACCCACTTCCCGTCCGGGCCACTCGTTGACCACAGCTTCATCCAGAGCGTACATGGAAGGGTTGAAGAGACCAGCGCCATCGTCATGGAACACAGACTGGCCGATCTGTATAGGCTTGAAGGCGAGTCCAATGGCGCAGGTGGCTCGACCTGCTTGCCAAATCGTGCAGTCGAACTCGGGGGCTGGTTCTTTTCTCGAGTCGTAGGAACGAAGTACGGCCGGCTTCGCGTTTCTAGGAGATCCCTTGTACATGGCAGTTACGGCGCTAAAACACATGTTAGCAATCTATCTTCAAAACCAGGACTCTTGAGATACGTACGTTTTTGTACGATTCTCCCTCTCATCGTAGAGACGAGCATGGGGATTGCCCCAGCGGGAATTGAACGCCGGCCTTGTTGACTGTGCGCTAGGACTCCTTGCGCTGAAGCTAAGGACACTGGCATTGCTGGAGTGTCTTCTGGGATAAGAAGAGGCGGCGCTTGACCGGGAGACGGCACTCAGAGGACTGAAAGTATCCGAAGTAGCGCCGTCATTGCCTTCCCTCTCGTTGATAGTATGTTCCCTCACACAGTCCTGGATAGCTTCCTCCAACTTTGTTGCCTTGAATACGGTTGATCGGTATGGAATGCCGGCGATGGTCTTGTCCGTCTCGAAGACCTTGCGGGTAAGGCGCACATAGAGTTCCTTGCATGTCTCGAGATCAAGTCGTAACCTTCCAAGCATAATGGCAATCAGGCCGCCGGTGCCGGTGCCGACGATAAGGTCGAAGTGGTCGCATGGTTTGGGTATTTCGGAGCGGCGAGGTGCTCTGCCTTCGATCTCGACAAAGGTGCGGTGCATCAACTCTTGGATGATGAGGAACATGGAATAACCACGGACGCCTCCGCCATCTGTCACGGGGTTGGTTAGCCCATGTTTAAACGCATGGTGCCGACAGCTTGGATCCTAACAATGGAAAGCGGTGTTTGATGCGCACAGGGTAAGGATTCTGGGGAAGAAGACCCACCGAGCGATAAGATGCGCAAAGGCGGCCCTTTTGTTGTATCTTTTCTCTTGAGCCCACCCTCCATCTTGCCTTGTACTCTTGAGTGTTGTTTCTTGATTTCCTGAAAAAGCGCTTTCTCGCAGATATGGCGACGAGGGTAAGGTGTATAGGATTCTTTGTGTGTTGTGACTATCAAGGTTTGTTGGTGCCTTACGGGCGAAGGTTGCGGAACCCGAATGGAATGCGCCCGCAAATGCGTTGACCACACAGGTAGTAGAAACTAGTGGCCTTACTGCTGCAGTGGGAGGGTATCGTTGCGGGTGCGGGTGTCGCTTGGTTCGAAAGCGTCGCGGGCGTGGTCGGGCGTGGAGGGGACCTTGCAGCGCTTGATGGCTCACTGGTTGCAGGATGACGGGAGTCTAGATGGCACTTGACGTTGCTGACGCAGGAGCTCGGGCCAGACGGGAAACGATCGACTTGCCAATAACCGCCACACCTGCAGCTCCAATATCAGGCAGGTCCAAGACGAGTCGAGTCGTCGGTATTTGGGTTCTGTTGGCGTCGGAGTTGGTGTTGTCGTTGGGAAAGAAGACGGTCAAATTTGATATTCAAAGAAGGTGGCCTCCCTTCGAAAACCCAAATCCGTACCAGCCGAGCGTTGCGTGGACGAATGTGGCAGTGCACAACTTTTCTCAGTAAGCTCGCGTCGCGAGTCAAAGCAAAAAGTGACGTTGCTTGCTTATAAAAACCGTATGCCGAGGGGGGCAACTCAGTAACACTCACTTGTGTCAATATGCAAGGCCGTATCCGTATGTGACATCTTGTCGTCTGGTGTCTGTACGCAGATGACCTTTTCGAGACTTTTCTTTCACATGAAGCGATGCGAAGACATCATGTTCGACCAACGAGATGTGTTAGTGACCAGCGCCTCGGAGCTGGGCGTATCGCGAAGCTTGGTGCTGATTGGCTGAGGAAGCGGAAAGACTGTTAGACTTGGTGACTTGCAGCACAAACAAATCTCGACCCAGCGGTTATCGAAGTTTCCATCGACAACAACCACAGAAAAGAGAAGCCCTGACGGCGACGAGGTTTTACCCCATGGAGAGAAGTGCGGAGGATATGCACAATCGTCAAATCATTGGATGTCACTCATCATCTCACAATGGAGAACTCGTGGAGAGGTGGCGGTGCGAGCATAGCCTAGTCCTGTTCAGGAATGGCGTGACAAAGCCAATATGACGGACTAAAAAAACGACGTTGAAGTTGATAAAGACGGGCGGCCCATCCCGCCAAGGCCGACCATCTGCATCCAACTTGAATCTTCCAAGACACTTGCAGAATCCAATAAAGGCAGTCACCTCAGACGGAATTAGAGATGGCTCGAACAGAGAAGAATGAACGCGATCGTGGTTGAACGGAGAAAAGTGGAAAGCCATTAGTTCCATTACTCGCAAGTGGAACTTCAACCAATGGAGAGCCAGCCTCTGTGCTTCCTCCCTTCTGGTTGGCGGTCTCCAACAAAGTGGCCAGTGCTTTCCGAGTGTTCTCAGACTGAGTGAAACGCGTGGAGTGCGGGGCACCACTTATACAGTTATACTTCCCCAAAATGAACGACGTCATCGTGATTGCTGTGCTGCTGGCAGCTGTGCCTGCTCCGAAGCCCCTTCCCTACAACACAGCAATGCACCAACTACCTTACTCATTCGCAGTGCCTCTATAACCCAGCTATCCAGCAACTGACGGTGCTGGGCCTCGTCAAGGAGGAAAGGAAGGTAAGATTTACCATCTCCAACTGCTTCCCATATCACGTCTGTTAGCTTGGCAAGACCACCACCTAGCGAAGCTGATGCAAGTTGGTGCTTGTCACTGTCACTGTCATTGTCAACACCAGCGTCCCCATCGACATCATGGATCTGATAAGGTCATGCTTTGGAGGAGGCCGTGTTAGGCTTCCGGACGAGGAGGCACCCCTGCTGTCTCATTACGACGATGATACCTCGTTGCAGAGACAGCTACACCAGAAATTGCATACCTACCAGATGCTGCGTGCCCTTTCCAAGGGATACATGCCATCCAACGACCAAGCCATCACCAACCTGAGAACCCTTCTCTCCTCCGACATCTTGAATCCAGACAACTCGGGCCTCAGCGACTCGGGACGGGCACTCACCTTCTACTCCAAGAAATGGATTACCCAACTCATTCAGCTCTTGGAGCACAAGAACAGCAAGGACCAGATCCAGGATTTCATATGGTACCTCTCCAAGGCTCGTGTGTCCGTTGACATGGAACACATTGCCGAGCGTGCCACCAAGGCTAGAGCCAGGGCCGATACTGCTGCTGGTAAGTATTTATCCCAGCCCTTCGTCTACAGAGACAAATGCTAATGGCCATGTACGAAATAGCATACAAGAGCATCCAGACAGTTGGGTCCTTGCTCCTGACGAACTCCGACTTCCGCCTCTTCCTCTCGGACCTTGGTGTGGTTTCTCGCGAGGTGTTCCGCGACACTGCCTTTGCCCTCTCCGCCGCATCCAAAGAGGCAGGCAAGCGCTTGGAGCCTTCCAAAGAAGAGAGAGAATCCGTAGCAAAACCAGGGAATGACGAGACAACCGACAAACCGGCCCCACAGGACTTGCAGGATCAGGCTGCTGAGGTCGGAGAGGTGCTTGGAGACGCTGTAACCACTGTGGCCCAGGAGGCCGAAAGCAGCATTGTCGACAAGTTGCAGGGCGACGAGACCGACACTCTGCTATACCGCCTCAAGCAGGCTGTCACCAAGCTGCGAGACCGCAGAGATTACTCGGATTCAGTATCGACACTCTCGCTCCTTCTAAAACGATATGCCATGGTATACTCGCGCATCGCTCGCGATACACTGAACGCTGCCGACGAAGACGTTTATCGTAACCCAGAGACGGACAAAGCTTTGGAGAACTTCTGGCTCTTCATCAAATCCTTTGGCGAACAAAAAGAATGGGAAGAGCTGGAAACGAGGTTCAAGCTGGTCATGGACCATGGTCAAAGCGACCCCGAGTTCGAGAAGCTGATCGGTGAGCTAGGCAACGCTGCCCAGGAGATGTTCACCGACCCATCTTTCTTTGACCATGCTGAGGAGCGCTTCCAAGACCTCCGGGACCAGTCTCGGCAGCTCGCTTCTCGCTCTTCCCTGCGTGATGACATTGATGGCTTGTTGTCACAGTTGCAGTCCACCTTCCAGTCTGTTATGCGTGATCGTGATATCTCTGGCCTGCTTAAGACGTCAGCCACCATTGGCAAGATCTTGTCGCCGAAACATCACTACACCAACACAGACCTTGTGGCCGATTCCATCAACGTCTTCGTTCCTTTGCTCATCCAAGCGATTAACTACATTCCTATTCCCAGGTTGGAGATCTCCACACCTGAGATTGACCTTCTGCTCGAGAATTTGATCCTGGAGCCTGGCAGGACCATTAATTACACTTCGTTCTTCCCATACAAGCTTCGTATTGAGACCCTCAACGATATCGAAATCCGCAAGGCCAGATTCCGCACAACATCAGCTATGAAAAGTCTGGTGAGAATCAAGATTGATGGACTCTCGGTCCGCGCGGAAGAGATCGGTTTCTGGATGAAGGCACATACCGGCTTACTTCGCTACACTGACGAAGGTATCGCTTCTTTCGCAATGGACGAACGAGGCATGGACCTCGAAATTGACGTCGAAGTTGGCCGTGACAGGATGGACAGTATTCTCTCCCTTCGCAGCGTCCGATGCGAAATCCACAAGCTCGACTTCACCATGCGCCAAAGCAAGCTCAGCTGGTTGGCCTGGCTCTTCAAGCCCTTCATGAAGCCCGTCATCAAGAAGACCGTCGAGATGCAAGTGGCCATGGGCATCGCCGAGTCGCTGCGGTTCGCCAACCGCGAGATCCTCTTTGCTAGGGAGAGACTCCGCGCCACGCGCATTGCGGATCCGGATGATCTGAAGACGTTCTTCAAGGCTGTCCTGGCGAGGTTGACGCCTCCTGACAATCCAGATCTCAATGTCCGGGTGGGTGTCACGGATCCAGGAAGGGGCGTGTTTGATGGTGTGTATGCTCCGGGAAGTATCGTCAAGCTGTGGAATGAGGAGGCTACGCAGGCGTCGCAGAGGATTCGGGAGAATGAACAGGATGGATGGAGGAATAGCGTGTTTGACGTTCATGCTACTTTGATGACTTGAGTTGGGTATGGGTTGAATGAAGAACTACTGGGGTTCGTTGAGGGATATGTGTGAAGGAATGCCTGGCTTTTTTTTTTTTTTTTTTTTTCCGTTTCGATGCCACATTTTGGTGTCTTGATGGAATAGCGATATGCTCTTTTTTCCCCTGCGATAGTGCTGACTTTACGACGGATATTCAGGACTTTGATATTCCAGTTTTTCTCGCTGTCATATTGACTTTTCCTTTCTTTTCTCAGACGGGCCTGAAGAGAAGGAACATATACTGTCCTCTCACGTGTAATAGTGCCCTCTACAAGGCTGGACACACTTGTAATAATAGCGATGGGGAAAAAAAACAAAAGCGCCAGCGAAGAAATTCACTATTGGTTTCATGCTTCAACCACCCGAGATGTTTGTTTGACAGCCTTTCAAGGCAACGCACAAATTAATCAAAAGAATACCGATATCGATCACTAAAAGCACGGCAAAAGCCGTTAGAAACAAAAAGCAAGTATAGTCCGTTTCAACCTTAAAGGTGCGCGATGGTCTCTTCCGAACGGCACCCCAAGAAAAAGATCAGACCAATAGTAATCCACGAATTCCGTGTTATGACTTCATCAGAGACTTTCTTTAGACGACGACCCATCCTGCCAGCCGTCTCGGCAGTTTCTTATGCCGACCATAGGCCAAGGGCCGTCCTTTGAACTTACGATGATTTGATGCCAGGAATTCTTGGTTTTCTTGACGGCCTCGTTCGAATATCAAGTTTCCCAGCTTGTTCCAAGGTGAGTGCTTGTCGGAATTCTTGGACTAGTTGGAAGCGAGTCAAGACAGCCATGTTCTTGTGGTCGTGCTACGGTTGGATAATTCGTCCCAAAAATTTTCTTGTCACACGCAAATGTCCTGGGCACGGATAGTAAGAGCTGAGTGAGGCCTCCCGTTTGATACTGGTACAACTAATCTAGTCTAGGTAGTGAGTGCCGACAGAAGGACCAAGGAAGCATGGAAGATATTTTCATAGCACCGGTGACCAACCACATGTTGTTTTCACGCCCTATTCTATTCGTCCGTCCATGGTACACACAGTATAGGTACACTAGTGGACAAAACTCGACGACGTGCCAGAATGGAGCATGGAACTTGAAACGTGGAATTGGTGAAAATCGCCGAAAAGCGAGGTGAGCCAAGGAGGTGTTCAGGTTGTGCCAAGAAAAGGGGACCATGGCCATGACGAGAGACTTCCTTCTGTTCCCTTCTTGATTGACCGGACCCTGAGGTCTGCAGGGACTGACAAGCTTGGGTGAGCCTGGAAGTCTGAGTGAAGCATGATATGGGAAAGGATGGTGGTGATAAGGGAGGACTTGGCTCAACTTGGCTGATGTGAGTATGCCGTCCGTGGTGTGTGTGTGTGCGTGTGTGTGTAAGTGGTGCAGTGGTATGGAGGGTGTGTTGATGCCCAGTTTGGAGGAAACGGGTTGTCTTGTCATGTCAGGTTTGAGGTTTTGACCTGAGGTGGGCGGGAGATGATGAGCAGTGACTGAGATCTAGTGGTGGTGATATATCTTCGTCATGCCCTTCCTGTAGTCGCGATCTTTTCTGCTTTCTTCTGTCGTCTTTCGAGCATTGCTGTGACAGACAAATCGAAACCATATTGACTCGTGGGATATCAGCCAGCGCCTAACTCTACGATCACGAACCATTGGAGATCAATAACAACCACTATCAACGGCCTGAACCAACCGCCCAAAATGATCCTAGTAGACATCATGTCCATCATCCTCCGCCTCGCGGAGCTCGCCTTCGCGACCATCGTCGCGGCCCTCAACGGGCGCTTTCTGCACGCCGTACGGGGTACCTCATCATGGGATCTCGGTCGACACATTTACACCGAGGTGGTGGCGGGCCTGTCTATTCTCTTTGCCATCATCTGGCTGTTCCCTTTCTCGAGCTCGTTCATCCACTGGCCTATGGACTTGGTCATTTCCATCATGTGGTTTGTGAGCTTTGGGCTGTTGGTTAATTGGTTGAATGGGGCTTGTGGGTAAGTGCGCCCTATGCTTTCACTGGGAGAAGATGACGATCGACAGGTGCTAACCAGTGAGTGGCAGATATGTTTTTGATTGGGACAATGTTGGGTTTGGTGGTGCGGGTAGCTGTGGTGAGTGGAAGGCTACGGTTGCTTTTGCCTTTCTCAGCGCCATTTGCTGGCTTGTTAGTGCTGTTGTTGGGTAAGTTTTCTCGGCCTGCTTGGTGAGATATTTTTGCATATGCTAACACATGAACACAGTCTCTACTGGGTCCGCCGTCATACCCGCGCTCCCGTTGATGCGGGCTACCGACGTCGCCGCTGGTACCGCTCTCGCGTCTAAGTCCAGGCGCTTACCCATTTGAGTGTTGGATGTGGACGGTTTTACTATCATGCCATATGATGGAGGTCTTCGTCTCCTCTGGAGAGGCGAACCTTGGCCTTGTTTTTCCTACATATGTTGTAATTTTGAGCTGGAGATGTCTTGTTGAGAAGTGATGGACGGAAATGATACCCGATACCACGAGAATGAATCGCATATCTCTCTTTTTTGGAATGACGGACGTTTATGGAGACCCTCATGGCAGGAATGGGATGATATGTAATGACGGAAAAGGGCCACAAAGTTATAATTAGCCGCCCATGTTGCCTGCTTCTTGGCCTCGCGTGGGAGCTAAAAGATATCCTATTGATCGTGATGTTTTCTTGGTCTAGATCGTATGAGGGCGTGATCGGCGACTCGGAAATGGGGACTCGGAAGTCTTCCAGGTCGTTTTTTCCAAGTGCTGTTCGGTGAGACCTGGAAGCCTTCCAGCTGGAAATCGAGTCTCGGAAATCGTTTTACCCCACAATAGCGCCAATGACCAATTAAATAACTGTATTCACCCCAAAACTCCAACGAACAGCTTCCGGACCTTTAGACTTCTGGAAATCAATCCTAAAACCAGACCACTTCCAAACCATTTCCGAATGGCCTGTGCACAACTTCGGAAATCCATTTCCAAGCCACCATTTCCAGGCCGCATTTCCACGTTGCCGATCACGCCCTCGAGACTGACGGGAATCTGAGACCGGCGTCTGGAATGTTTGTTGGAAGATATGCGTCATTGGTGTAGGGCTGAAGTGGGGCACTAGAATGACGTAGAGAAGGTGGGGTCACGCGGAGAGACAAGCATGGACGCATGGTTGACTTTGACTTTGCAGAATTCAGATTGAATTCCAACACAGGAAGCTAGACTAGCTCCCTGGTTGGCAATTGGCGCCACAGCCAAGCAGCTACAACAGGAACACGGTCGCAATCCCGTCCATAACAGTTCGTATTATCCATGGCAGCGGGATGTGTGACGGCGGATCGGTGGTACAGAAGGGCTGCAGTCACTGGATTTTCCCGAATGGCAATATCAAAATTGCCTTTTCCAGCTCGGCTTTTTGTTGCTTTTTTGTCCATCTGCCCTGGTGGCCCGAAAGATCTTCACTGTCAGAGAACAGAAGCCCCAAGACACACTTCTTCTTGGCAACGGAACATGGAAAAGTTGGTAGGAGCTGACGAATGGTCCTTGCCGATCTGGTCGTCGGTTGCACTCGGCCGATTCAATTACATACACTTCGCCCAATGACATGTAAGAACAGTGCTGGTTAGCTTGTTTCAAGCTGCCTTGCGAAGCTCCATCCAGATGATCAGGACCCTGATTGTCACTTCCCACTTCCTCTTCCGTTCTGTCAATTGCAATTCAGAGTGGAGTTATTCCGATCCAGATGAGGCTTGACTTGCAAGAAACTCACGTCACAGCCACAAAGCATGGATAATCATGGCTGGTAACTAGACTAACGGTACGGGCTACACTGTTGTTTGCATGACGTCTTTGCCTCCATCTTTTCCTTTCATTCTGTCAGAGTCTGCTTGACTTCTGACGGGAAAGCATTGGCTAACACCAACAGGTGCGGGTTTGCCCCGTACGGCGTTATGCCGCAGCCCTTGCCTGCACTCACGCACCGATGACGACACCGGACAACACGACCACTTACACTTCCTGTTACCTGCCTTTGCTGTCCTGCATACACGGCCAGCAAGGCAATGGCCAAGCAGGAACAGCATGTACCGCTATCAGATGCCTCGTTCCCTGCCGGCCTCACCTTGGTGCCTACGGTACCTGGAAGCCTTGGCTGCCGTCCAAGAACTGGATCGAGATGATGCCATGGCTTCCCTCCTTACGCCATAGTCCCCTTTCCCATACGCCTTCCTCAGTCGAAAAGGGAAGTCGGATTTGACATATAAAGAACATCTTCCTCTCTCGATACCAGCTCACATTTTCTATTCATCATACAGACTCAAGTCAACCAAACCAACAATCATCACTACCAACCAACAAACACTTTTGATACCCCTTTAACCTTGACATTTTACCCCCAACACATACCTAGCACACAAGAACATCAGCGAATATGTCCGGCATCATCAACAAGATCAAGGAGGCTGTCCACAGCGACAACTCTGCTCACCACGGCGCTCCTGAAGGCACTGCCGGCCCCCACAACTCCCGCGCTGCCAACGCTGCCGATCCCCGTGTAGACTCCGACATGGACGGCTCCCACCGCAAGGTTGCCGGCCACGGCGAGTACGGCAGCGGTCACGCTTACGGCTCTGGTCACCCCGAGGCTCACACTCTCGGCGGTAACACTACCTACGGGGGCTCCAACAACACCGGTACCTACGCCGGCACTCACACTGGCACTCACAACACACACGGCACTTCCGAGGGCGCCTATGGCCCCCACGGCTCTCGTGCCGCCAACGCCCTCGATCCCCGTGTTGACTCTGACCGTGACGGTTCCCGCACTGCCGGCAACACCGGCTACAACACCCACAGCACTGGCAACACCTTTGGCTCTTCCAACACACACGGCACCTCTGAGGGCGCCTATGGCCCCCACGGCTCTCGTGCCGCCAACGCCCTAGACCCCCGTGTTGACTCCGACCGTGACGGTTCCCGCACTGCCGGCAACACCGGCTACAACACCCACAGCACTGGCAACACCTTTGGCACCACCGGTACCGGTACCCACGCCGGCACTCACACAACACACGGCACCTCCGAGGGCGCCTACGGACCTCACAGCTCTCGCGCCGCCAACGCTGTCGACCCCCGCGTCGACTCTGACCGTGACGGCTCCAGGACCGCTGGCAACACCACTGGCACTCACAACACTGGTAACACCTTTGGCACCATTGGCACCCACGACCGCCAGAACCACCCCTTCAGCTCCAACACCCACTCCAACGTTGCTGGCTCCGGCCACACCGGTGTGACCGGTACCCACGGTGCTCCCACTGGCACCCATGGTCCCCATGACAGCCGTGCTGCCAACACTCTTGACCCCCGTGTCGACTCTGACCGTGATGGCCGTGCCGCCAACCTCGGCCACCACGCCGGCCCTGGCCCCGCCCCCAGCACTGCCGGCCCTCACAAGTCTGACATGGCCAACAAGCTCGACCCCCGCGTCGACTCTGACCTCGATGGTAGCAAGACCGTCGGCGGCAACAAGACCTACCAACAGTAAGTAAGTAATGTGTGAATTACCTTGCCCGTGGCTGAACATCTTTCTTTTTGAGGTCGGCCTGTGGCGTCCTTGCAACACGAAAGCTAACAATTTCTCTTCAAAGACAACCCCACACTTCCATGGTCGCCCCCAGGGATCCCACCGACGCTGCTCAGGTCCCTCCCTCTGTTCTCCGTAAGAGCATTGGCGAGCCCGTTATTGAGCACGAGGACCACGGTCATCACCGCGAGAGGAGGAACAGCCTCAAGACCCACCAGGAGACTTATAGCGGCATCTAATCTGTTGGTGTCTGCTTGCTAAAAAGTTAAACTCCGGTGGCGTTTATGGCTTTGATGGCTTTCATGACTTTTATGACTCTTGTTGACTTTCCTTTTTTAATGATTCGAGGATACCTATTTCTCTCTTGTGTACAATATCTACCACCTATACCACGTTCCCTGTCTGTTAGTGGAGGATGAGGAAAAGTATGTCGACTTCGACTACGAGCCCTTGTTTTTAGGACAACTACCTCCAAATGAGAATTGTTGCCTTGTATGTCTTTTGTGCCTGGTTTCTCCGATGTGACAATTTGAACTGTTCCTAGTGAGCTGAAAGAGCTTTATCAATACTGAATAGTTCACACTTTTGATCATTGCGGTTGCGATCACTAATACATGTCTCGGTGTAAGTGATGTTGCATCCGTACATCTACCATGAACACACTAACAGCAAGCTCTCAACCGTTTAACAGCACAATTCCATCCCCAGTTCGTCAGTTAAGCAATATACAGAACCCTTGAATCGAATCAGCCTCTGTGTAAATCATACGAACACATGTCTCCAGCTTCCACACCGGCATTCTCTAAAAGAGAACTTATATGCCTTGTATGCATTTGCAATGTGTATTCTGTTCTCTGCATGTGTGTAGGGCAGGGACAACCGCAATCTATTTCCCGTACTGCCGCTGCATACAACTTTGGAGTAAGTTTAGAATAAATGTGTATACATACATATACATAATAACCTTAACCCTAGGTACGTTACCGAGATACAGTACAATGACTTACAGTTCTGGATATACCAGTATGTCAGGGTTGTATTTCGAACCACCAGATCTTCCATCTACGAAGTGGTTGTTTGTAGAGACTGGGGAGGAATGGAGCAATCTCAAAGGCAGACAGGTCTTAGCGTAAGAAATAAAAAAAATAGTTTCAGAACAGCAACCTTGCAAAAGCTTTTTTTTTTTTTTTTTTTATCCGCTAAAAGAGAAGAAGATGAGCGAGCAGAGCAAAAGCAACAAATAAGAAGGTAAAAAAGTTTGCAAGCAAAAAACATACAACACCTGGGATTCGCTGGTCGTCACCGACCCAACTACTAGTCAGGCGATTGGTAGCTTATCTATGGGAGAGCGGACGGGATCCCGAGTTTTCTACCATCTATGGTCGTATGTGCTTAAAGTAACTTGTGTAGGTGCTTATATGGTTGCATCTATACGTGAGAGGAAAGATCCTAATGTTGGTGATGGTTTTGGTAAACAGGCAATGGTACTTGGGAAGTGATCTCGGGGCAACAACATTCGGGGGTTATGATCGTACATAATCCTGTGAGGTGTGAGTAAACACTTTATAAACCTCGATTGTAGCTTGAGTATCTTGGAGGGTGATGTCTCAGTATGTTGCTGATGGGATTGCAAGCATCTACGACCAATCCAAATTGGGTGAAAATGGAATGTTGCGTGTTTGACGTAGAGAAACCTCTCTGGAATACCACCACCATTCATTTTCATCCTTGTTGCATCCTCAGTTATCCACCCACCTGTGTTCCCCATGTCCCCCGCCCAAGCTACTCAGTCTTGCTCCCTTGGACGCCTAAGTCTCAACCTCCCTCAACTCAAAGCTCCCATCCGAATCCCTCTCCAAGTTGGCTTTCGTCTTGTCCGCCATTTCGGCTGCGACGTTCGTGCGATGGGCTTTCCGTAGTCTTTCCCGTGTCGAAGCAGTGAGGCCGTGGATGAGTACGGGCAAGGAACTCTCCTTCCAGGCCCCAAGTCCCAGCTTGTTGGTCTCCCGAATTGTCCAAATGGCAAATATGCAACTGGTCAAGATGGCGCCGACAGGCAAGATGAGAAATGGGGCACGTCTGCGTATGTACGGTACTGAATAAATGGCGGTGGCGTTCGCGAACTCGGTACGCTCTTGACGAAGGTTGCGAATCCACACGGATAACCTCCTGGGAGATATTTTCGAAGTACTGCGTAATGTCGTTATTTCCCGTTGCTAGCGTCCATCTAGTCTGGTCCCCAGTACGTCAGTCAGCCTTGATAATCAGCTGGGCCGGAAGTGTTATTGTAGGGTTGTAATGTCCACGGGCTTCAAAGCGTGGTGTTAGGTAGAGAATTCCAATGGGCCCATTGATCGGAACCTTCTTGGAGATTTTCAAATGCGGAACCAGGCTCTGGAATCAGTTCCAAGGACCCCGGCAACTATTCATCTCGATTCAATGTAGCTGATTTGCAAAACACGCTCCCGTAGCACGTTGTTTCGGATTGTAGCGTTATACCGCTTGAGGCAAATTGAAAGACCGCACTTTTGAGCCTCGGAACATCGTCTTCAAATGTCGAGTTTCCTTGCCAGTGTGATTGAGAGACTCTGTGGAGTTGAAAGATAATGAAGGTGGTTGATGCATTAAAAAAAAAGCACTGTTTCGTTTCGGTCTGCTGTCACTCTTTCCACTACCAGCCATGTAGCTGGGACCTCAATCGTTGCAATTTTTGGGACTCCCAAACCTGCTTGTTCCAACTACTCGAAATAGCCTCGCCGATTTGTCAGATGTAATAGAGATTCCACCTGAAGGTCCTGATCCATGTCTAAACCCTAAGTAAAATGGTCATTTGGATTCGCGCACTGGGAAGAAAGAACTTTGAAATTCGAGGGCGTACGAATTTTGACAATATGTTCCGAGATACTGTGACAGACGCTACAAACGGCGAGAGGATCGAAGATGTCAAAAGTGCAGTTGCTTGAGTCACAGTTGTGCAACAAGGTTGCCGTAGGTGCGTACTGATAGCTTGTTGATGCCCCTAAGCCTTCATGAAACGCGGTGCTCAACCCGTACGATGTCGAGGATAGTTTTATGGAAGAAAACGAAGCCTTACCTAGAACTAATCTGTGCCAGAAGCTTAAGACTCCCGAAAGGACCTCGAGAGGCAGAATCAAGTTTATCGAAAGTGGTGAGTTTGTGTTGGCTTCGAAAGAATGAGTTTCACTTGGTTTGGCCAATAGTCGAGGTAAGAGCGAAAGCCATCGCGGTACGAGACATTTGTGATAAAATGGAGACAACGGTGCCCAAAGACAGGAAAAACGTCTACAAGTCGGTGTTAGATCCACGATAGGCCATCAGCATGGAGATGGTGGAAATGAGCGAGCCACAACTCAAAATCGTCGCTGCCATCTCCCACTTCCAACCTGAATCGCGTATCTTTCCCAAGATACTGGACTAGAAGATGCCCTGCTCCACCGATTACTGTCCAGAACCCCTTAAAACTAAAACACGATGTTGGTTGACGGGTGAATTATGGATACACTTACAGCTTTGGACTGTTTTTCGTCCATATCCAAACCCCCTTCATCGACATTGCTACCTGACACGGCCCCAGAAGCCTCATGGATATGCTCTTGCTGGCTTGCCCGTGATGGAGGAGGAGAGTAGGTTAATGGAATGAATGCTTCGGACACGGCACCCGTGTCATGTTGGAGCAACAGAGTGAAAGTGTCCCGTCACTCGTCCCCAGAGGTACTCGAGTGGTTATAGGTCGTCATCTAACTTACTGGCCCAGACAACCTCAAGTGGTCCTCAGTGTCAGATGAGGTACCTAGATGAGTCCGTATAGGGCCAGTAACACAGTAAAACAAAATGAACGTCTAGGGCAACTTGTCCGACCTACGACTACCGAAGTACAACGGTCCAGCAAGTGAGTCGCGTAAACACTGAAATAAAGATGGCGAGGGGGTAGGCAGCATTTTGATAGCATGTTTCCACCTAGGGCCTTACGAGTATAGCACCGACAATTGGCGTTGCGTCCAAAAGCAACAGATATGCCTCCTTCCCCAACACTTGCTGGCCTTCCATGTCGGAAGGTTACACAACGTCGCGAGGCTTGGGCACTACTGCCTCAATCTTGGACAAAACGTCAAATCAGGACCAGCTTGAGACAGACACCACGGTCTTGGTTTCCAGCTGAGGCATACTATATGCGGATAGATATCCTGCAGGACCATGGCTGTTTAGTCTGGTGATGTATGTGGGAAACTGGAAAATAAAAGCACACTGTCCTAGTCCATGCTTTTGCGGGCCTCAAAGAGCGACAACAGAACGCCCTGTGACAAGGGGTAGGTGGTAGACGGGTTCCTGAGCTTAAATTGCTGACCGCAATAAGGCAGGAACCTACCAACGCCAACGGAGTGAACTCCGCAAAATTAGGAAATCTTCTGGACGCTGCCTTTGGCTGGGCCTTGTCATTCAACGTCGACGAAGAGTTGCAGCTGGCTATCGCGTGCCCATCACATGTCTGAATCCTTGAATTACGCCCAACAGCCATGCGTGACTCAAGCTGGGATAAAACAATGAAATGTTTGGCGCAATGGCGCACACTTCCAATACCTGTGATGAGCTGGTATGGTTCTGGAAACGCCATTGCGTGCGAGAGCTCTTCGGGTGCAGAGCAAGTGAAAAATGTGCGAGGAACCCGATAGGAATACACCGGAAAATAGTCCGCCTGTGGAGGGGTCATATGGAAACAAGAAAGGTCGAGCATCATGGTTTGCGGCGAAGAGCTTGCCATACTTGGCTTGACCTGTGTCCTGAACTTGACCTGTTTGGCGACCTGTGTCCTGAACTTGACCTGTTTGGTGACTTATGCCTTGGAAGGAATATGCGACGAGGTAGGCGGTCATCCTCAGGTTGGTGTAGTGTGCCGGATCCGCAATTACTCCTGTAATCCGATATTGAAAGTGTCGAGGGCCTCTGAACGTTAACGGGGAGCGAGGTAGATAGGCCCTTGTAGAACGTCTTCGTAGAAGGCATCATCGACTCCGTAGACATCACCGCTAACGGATGCCATCCCAGATCTGTCCCCATCTCACCCATCTCCCTAGTGGTTATCGAGAGGTAGCCGCTCGCCAGCTAGCGGCCCTTACCCACCTTATCACTGTCGCTTAATGACGAAGACGTAATCGCAAGAACCCAATTTGGAATAAGCATAGTAAATCAAGGAAGAAAGTGAGGCGCGCGAAGCCATTACCCTACAGGGATCAAGTTCGTGAGATCAAGGCAAGCAAGCCGCTGAAAGCTGAGAATCTTCCTTGCCCCCCCCCCCTCCCTGTGTTGGTTGATGTACTTGCCTCGTCCTTACGGGGCTGAAAAAGAAAAGAGAGTGAAAAAGGTACAGAAGAGCAGATTCTTACCCCGTAGAAAAACGGGGTTGAGAGGGCCGGAACCAACGACTTTGCTGAGCTCTTTGGCCTCAATTGAACTCAAGATTGGTTAGAACTTTTCGGCCTTTCGTTCCCTCCCACCCGCTTCCCGCTATCCACCATGGCTAGTATACGGAGTCCCTTGTAAGACGAGACGGTGACCCGTGAGGTTGGCAGTTGAGACTGGACGGTGTTTACGAGGAACCGCTGATGGATTCGGCGCTTCTCGCAAATAATGAGCGACGGTATGATGAGAAGAGGTACAGGGGACGACGTGCTGTTCGTTAACTTCATTGCACGCTCTCGGCCGTTGAATCTGCCGAGCCTTTCCATCTTGCGTCTGACGGTGCATCCGGATGACAGGCCTATGCATCCGCGGCTCCTCCCGAACCAGACTGTCGGTGCCGCCCATGCTCTCCGGCCACCGACCGTATCAATGAACAGTGGTTGGATGCATGAGGCAAAAGACTGATTGGGAAACAGACAGTGAACGGTGCCAGGTAAGATCTTGTAAAGGAAGGGAAATGATAGCCAACCGCTAAACCAAGCTGTACACTTCGGCGAGGTGCGGTGTGGAGAGCACGCTACGCTAGGGGATCTCTGGAGATTTCGAAGTGGGATTCGGGATCTAAGAAAAAGGGGGGTACGGTACGCTCTCCGATCCCTGCTTTTGACGGTACCTTTATGTTGACTAGTCAAGCGGAGAGGGCAAAATAACAGAAGCGGACCTTGTATAGATGGCCATGTCCATCAAGGTGCTTTTATCCGGACACCGTCTGCCGGACCTATCATATCACCAAAGATGAGCTAGTGAAAGGCCTAGTCAAGGACAGGCAAAGGACGTGAAAGGAGAGTGTGGATATCCGAAGATAAAAAGTTGACCGCGAGAAGTCAGAACAAAGACCTCCCTCCATCCGCTTGCGCTCACCGAATTGCAAGAAAGACAAAAGAAAAAGATGAGTCGATCCACCCAGGGGTCGAACCTGGAACCTCCTGATTCGTAGTCAGACGCTCTGCCATTGAGCCAGCGGACCTTGTATTGTTGGAAAATGGATTTGTATGAAGTTCTTTTCAATGCTGTGGGATATTCTTGGTCTTGGTGTGGAGGCACAATGAATTTTGTGACCAATGCGGCCCGTCTGGAGCCAGAACCCCACACCGCAACACCCAGATCCGCTCCGCTGTCCGAACCACCGAAGATGCCGGGTCCCCGGGGGTCGGCCAAGTCAGGGCAGAAATGTTCGGCATGATCGAGTAACCAAAGTCGATAGATATCCCCTTTCTCGTATTCTTTATGCCTAGTTCACCGGGATATACGCATTTGTTTTCCCAATCGAGTAAGGCGAATGAGGCTCAACATAGTGACCAGCGCGTTGATGTGCTTCGCATCGTCCCGAAGCGTTGTCGCCAATGCATGGAATGGCGACAAAGAAGCCAACAATACGGGTAACTCCGAGACATGTCTCACTTTCCAACGGAAAGACAACGGGCCGCTCCACCATGGCCGGGGTATAGTTTCGTGTTTCCGGTCAATGACCGATTGGTGTCAACGGTATCTCGTGAGAGATGGCCGTTCTACCCATATGCCAGAACTCGCTTTAGGAAGGTGTTTCTGCCAAGAGCATTGCTGCTGGCAACAATACCAACAATAGCTTGAAAAGTCATGATTCAAATTTGATCTGCGGTGAGATCACGAATCCCATTCTGTGCTTCCCGAGGCGAGAGAGTCGGGGACCATACTGCCTGTCATCGCCGATTTCATCTTCGGTAGGCTTCTGTTTGTGAAAATGGAGCGCTAAGTAACTTGATCCCAAACCGCGGGGAGTGCGAGGATAAGTTCAGAATGTTGCGTCCCCGGAAGAGGCTAGACAGCGCTTCAGGAGAATGTGGTCTACCTGACCCATCAAGCCTTGGAAAGCGTTCCAACAGTTTGCGCTTCTTCGCTTGAGCTCTGTTAACCTCTTCGATGCTGTTGCTTTCATCTTCCCTGTCAAGACCCTCTAGCTGGCGTGCCCAGGAACGGAGACGCCCGCTGTAAATGCCACCACGCGGCATTGGTTCCTCCCATGACGACGCCGCTGGAACTGCCACCGCCACCAGCTCTTCTCCAGACGACTATTTCCGATATTAGCACATGCCAAGCGAAAGATGGACTGATTATTTTGTTACGTACTGCTCCTGAGGAGATTTCTGATAGTTTGTTTCCCCCTCTGTGTACGGATAGCTGCCATGGCAGGACCCATTCCGCGTAGCCTGGTGGTAATGGTGCCCTCATGTAGGTTCATCACCAAGATCTCGGTCTCATTCAGATAGAACAGCAACTCCTTCTTTTGTGGAGTAAGTCCTATAGGCGAGACAAACACTGTTAAGCGTCGATGGTAAATCATTTCGGATGAATGGGCCAAAGCTCGCTAAAGTGTTCGTCCCTGTAGTGGCATGCCCGGACAGGAATTTGGCGGTCGTGACCTGCAGACACAATGTCCAAGTCAAACCATTCACTGGCTCGTTGTGCGCCTTTACTGAGGCACGGATTCCCAGATCTCAAAAATCCTGAAATGAGGCGCGCTCGACATGGCCTGAACCGGCCATGCTACTAGGGTGTAGAACTCCTAGACTGTCCTCCTGGTTCGAAAGGCCAATGAGCGCATCGGATCGTCTAACACCACAGATGTGCACGGCATCATCAGCTGATCCGCTGGCCACAATATGGTCATGAACAGGTGACCGGGCAACAGCCAGGTTGGTGCGAGCAGAGCCACCTACCTAGCCAGGAGACAAAAGACATGACGGCGAACGAAGAACGCAGGTCGACGAGTCGGACGGCCGAATCCTGTGTTTCGCAAGCAAGAAGCAGGTGATCCTCGATAGGCGAGATGGCGTATGTATAAACCTTTGCACCGGGGTCGAATGTGCCTGCCAAGCGTGCCGTATCTGTAGACCACAGTTTATGTCTGGTCATACGAGCAGGACAAGAAGGCAGCGCTGTCGAAGAGATGGGAAGACAGGCGTGTAATCCCAAAGAGGTGTCCGGTGTAGTACAAGCCTGATGCACACGATATTGAAGCCACCGGGCGGTATGTACACATGGAGCTTGGGTTTCCGTTTCGTCCCAAGGTCCTAGAAGTAGAGCTTAATGGTAGCTTCGGAGCCCCCGGAGACAGTCTGCTCAGTGGTAATTAGCAAGGAGCCAGGAGCAGACAAAGAAATGCCCAAGCGACACCTACATTTTCCGTTGAGCCGCTTGACAGATAAAGCGCTGACTCCGGCTTCATAAACCCAGAAGAATGCCGGGTTGGTCAGTGGATCCCGGCGAGGTGGCCCGTCCGGGCCCGGTGGTAAACGCCGACCCGTACACCGGCCAGCAAATGGATTTACCGTCCGCTCTCCGCCGTCAAAGCCGAATCGGGGAACCGAGTGAAACAAATGTAGCATTTCGGTGGTTTGGAGTTTGGCAAAGACACTGGGCTTCGATATTGATGGTGACAGCCGGGATGCTGTGTCAGGACGGGTCGGGTTTCAATCGCCTAGACCGTGACGTGCAATGGCAATCTATGCAGGACAGAGGTTTCATCGCGGTCTTGGGTTGATTAACTCGAGGACCGGATGGAGGGCCATTTCCAGACTGTCGGATGCTTTGACTTTCCTCGGACTGCAACCCGGTTTGCTGCATTCCAGACGGGGCTCGCATCATCACCTCGAGTGGTAGAGGGGCACTGGGAGGGTGTAGACAGCCATTCCATTGGCCGAATCGCGTGCAGGTATCGCTAAAACATTCCGGTGCTCCAGCCGGGTAAGAATTGAGGAATCAAAATGTCGACAGCATCTTTGACGTTGCTTGGTTAGGTGGACGTGACATTGATCAGGGTAAGGATGAAAGAGGAAGATTAAGCGAAGTTGTTACATGTTTCACTATGCTGCCCGCGAGGCTGGCTCCTGCAGTGACGTGAGCGAGCGGGGCCACTGAACGCGGGGTACTTTGGCGGCCAGTAGGGACGATTCCAGCTCCCGCCTGGTGCCTGCCGGGCATTCGGCTTCCACCAGGGCATCTCAGCTGTAACTTCTATGAATCTTTTTCGACGTACCGTTTTTCTCCTGCCCAAAGGACGGGAAGGGACGTCTGGTTTGAAGCTTCGTCACTTCCCTTACCAACCAAAGCCATGAAAATATTTTCACACAACAGCGGGAGTGAGAAAGAAATCCGTGTTGTTCCTTCCTCTTTTTGAAATGGGGAGCAGTGTTTTGGGCAGAACACAAGTTTTTCCTGATACGCGCTGTCGTCCCGTTGGCTGAAGGAAACGACGGAAAGTTACGAAATACCCTTCATCTCAGTTTTTTTTTCAATTGTCCGTCTCACAGGTGGAAATCAACGTCAATTCACATCATCCTTGGCACCTCATTCTTCTCCAACATGGCTTCGTCACCAGCTCCCAGCGAATATTCCGACGAGGAACTACGGCCATCCAAGAAAGAGAGTAGAGGACGTGAACTGAACGTCTACGATGCCGTTGCCGGTATGTTCCAGGCCCCATCTCAATGATGCCCCCATTGTCCGAAATCTGTGTGAACTTTGTCATCTAACTTGCTTCAGGTAATGTTACCTTGAATGACCGATCTCAATCAGGTGCTTCGCGCCGGAACGACACCTCAAGTAAGCGTCAAAAGCGATCCTCTGGACTGCACTCTTCCCGCGACCCCAGGTACGCTCCCGAGGAAGTTCTCTTCCGCCGCAAGGGCGCGCCTGTTCGCTATGAAGAAAATGACATCTACTGGGCCAACGAAGATCTGCCCGACGGCGGACGTCGTCTCCTCCCCGACAGCGACCTTTTAAAGTCCATCCATGGGTACACCAGCAACTTCTACGACGCAATGGCCCTTCGCCTCGGTCCGCGCTGTGTTATTGGCTCCCGTACCATTGACGAGAGGAGCATGGATGAAACCGCTCTACTTGCCTTTGGAATCCTACTGGAAGAAGCAAGTCACGAGGCCATGGGGAAGAGAGGGGATTTGGTTCTGACCGAACCCCTCACGGATTTCAAGCTACCACATGCTGATGAATGTGCTCTTGACACCCCTGCTGTGGTCGATCAACAACCAGTTGCGGATGGTGACCAAGGAGCAACTCCGGAGAAAAGGCGGCGGAAGAAGAAAAGGAAAATCCGACGTGACGACGATGTCACAGCAACCGAAACATGATCCAGCCATTCCTGGCGCCCGAGACAAAGTGTTCGTCGGTATACACATCCAACGAACCGGAGAACCAGCCGGGTAACAACGTCATGTCAGACTTGGACTTTGGACCTTGTCACGCACAACTTTGCTGCCATCACCTCTGGACAATCGTTGCTTGACGACCGAGGTTGCATCAACGTTTGCGCTATCAGTAGCCGGCCCCTGTCTATAGACCCAAAGCCTTGCTATAACGTGGTTGCCCACCATGTGGTCGTGGTGCTCGCTTCCATCCCCGAATCAACAACAGAACACGTTTTCAGACCCTGCCATCTCCAGGCGAGGGCCCCGCACAATGCTGATCATCAATATAAAGGTTATTAGGCGACCTCGGCGAGGATGCGTGTTTGAACGCAAATGCCACTCCTCTGTTATGATCTTGACAAGCGTGAAGGCTTTGGGGCAACTGCGATACAGAACGGGCTGGCTGGTCACAAACACAAAAGGCACATGCCTCTGGGATCATGGAGCAGCCACAATGGAACGCCAAATGGCTGAAACAGGGGGTGGTCATGTCAAGACTATGAACCACGGCCAAGATCCGAAGTCTTCTCCTCTTTGTCGATCCATCACAGAGCGCTTCGAGTTGGACATCCGCGTTGCTTTTCTCTATCATGGGGGTGGGAGCGATCTGCTAAGGTATCTCGCCCAGCAACGTACTAGCCATGGCTTAACAAGCACAGTACACGCCGACATGCATAACCCCGATGTGAATAGTACCGTCTCCGGGTAAAACACGTACCTCTGTACATTACACGACCTAGTATTACCGATCGACTGTGTTTCGTGCGTATCAAGCAGCATTCGCGCGCCATCCGAGTTTGAGGAGCGCAGCTCTTTTCCAGTTCAGTGAGATCATTGGTTCACGGTCATATTGACAGGAACCCGCCAGAAGTAGCGTTTTGACAGAAAATGGCAACAGAATGACATATATTACAGTTGGGGCACCTATAAGACGTCGGTAGTTTTACGACTTAAAAATAGGTACGATTTCCATCACTCGAACAGCCTAATAAGAAAACACAATGTCACGCGGTCTGTGACCTAAATTCTCTCTTACGCACAGAAAAATAGATTCAGCTTTCGGTTAATTCTTCTGGAGATCGGAACATGTCTGCTAGGCTAGTGAGTGCGGAATGGAACACAAATTACAGTGGATGTATGACGCGCCCTCCAACTGTAAGTAAGCTCAGTCACACTGTCATCTTTTTGGCGATCATCTCAGTGTTCCTCGGGAATTCTCGAGCACGTATT
Source organism: Copromyces sp. CBS 386.78 (assembly GCA_030685235.1). Lineage (NCBI taxonomy): Eukaryota > Fungi > Ascomycota > Sordariomycetes > Sordariales > Sordariaceae > Copromyces > Copromyces sp. CBS 386.78. The sequence continues at coordinate 26,996 of MU839080.1, forward strand.
CCGTAATTGTTCTTTGACTCCCAAATCTTCCATTACCGGGGCCTTACAGTTACTTACCTGGAAGGCCTCCATCAACTCCTGATCAAACAACTACCTACGGCAATCTCGGTTGTTAGACAATACCTTATACGGGGTAACCAAGTGGGCGCCAGAACACCAGTTAGAACGTCAAAACGCCACCAAGCAGAAAGAAAGAAACATTCGGGCGATTTCAGGCCGACATCTACGGTTTCGGGCACCGCTTCGTTCGCTTCGCGGTTTCGCAGTTCGCTCGCTTCACAGAAGGATTTTCAGGGTCCAACCAATTGCGAACATCCAGACTGTCTTAGATATTAGTAACAAATTCTTGAGATTTGAATCGATCAGGCTTGGGTCGGAGAGGGGTCGGCCAGTTAAGTTGCTCTGGACTGTGGTTGTTTGGTCACTTGTCAACGGCTAGCGAAGCGAGTGAGGTCACCTGTTGGAGGCAAAAAAAAAAAAAAAAAAGAACAGAAAAAAAAAAAAAAAAACAGAAAAGAAGAAAAGAGAAGAGCAAGGCAGCGGCACGGCTAAAAGGCGGCAGGAGCGGCAGGCTTGCAATGACCACCTCAGAAGAGGCGGACAGAACCTAGGACTGAGTACCGCTAATTCTCATTCAAACAGGATTTTATCTCCCTCTGTCGCGATCAATTATGTCGCCTTTCTGAGGCCTGCATGCCCTGTTGAGGCGTTGTGTGAACGTCCTTCTGCAGATGTAATTGGCCAGTATGGTCTTTGGATAAATCCCATTTGAATGAGAAAAAGCGGTAACTTTGACCGCCGGACGCTGGACGCCGGACGCCTCAACGGTCGGTTGGAAACCGTGATTTGCGAACATAGATACGGAACCACAATAGTAAGGTAGAGATGGGAGATGGCAACGCGTGATTTCTACATATTGTCCCGTACGGCGGTAAGTCGTCTCGAGCTCGTATCTACCTAAGCTTACATATCTACCTACCTACTCAGACCGAGCGAGTGAGGGTCTCTTCTGCATTCTTCTGCATCTACATAGGTAGGTAGTAGAAGGCGCTGAATGTGTGAGCAGAAAAAGGCAAGCAGCAAGCAATCAACCCTCAACGAACGGTCATGGTCCTTCCTAGTTTCACGTCAGCTTTGTCTCGGTTCGTTTTGTTTCGTTTCGCCTCTGTCGCGTGTATGTCCGTCTGTCTACCTTTCTTTACCTGGGTAGTCATCTCGGATTCTCGGTTTTGCCCAGAATCTTGATCTTGATTTCTTGCCAACCCAACCTCGTGCCATCACGCGCGGACGCGCTACATGCAACAACGAGGAGAGAAGAAGCCTGTGTGTGCCCCTAGGTAGACTAGGTACCTCGCTCGCATGCACCGAATCGCACCATGTGGAGAGGTGGAGAGCTGACCGGCATTCATCAATCTTAGATCGAATCCTTCGTCTCTTTTTACCGTTCTCGTGAGCCGAACGAAGTAAGACATCGAACGATGCGCTAGAGGCCGGGCCTATCCTATCTATCTATGTATGGAGTCCGCCTGAATGGATCGCCATACAACAAGTGCCGTGGCATCTTTTTTTATTTAATTTTAGTGTAGAAGTATTTCCTCACACCTCCCCTTCAGTCCCCATGACCCCATCCTTCCATATCAATGTGCTATAGTAGTGTAATGTCTTGGTGGACAGGCTCGCAGGATGTACATAGTGTAGGAAGGAGGGGGAACCGACTGGAGTTGAGTTGTTTCGGTACATTGTTTTTAACCTATCAATTTCCCAGAATTAGCCAGCGGAGGAAGCCATGTTAGCCCATTCAGCGTTGCGAAGCGTTGCTGACCGACCACTCGCGTTACGCGTAGGGGCCTATGGAGGGAGCTCCGGATGACAGTATGTAGTGATCGAGAAATCTGAACTAGGTACACTACAGCAATTCCCCTTGTCAAGCTTTGTGGCTCTCGTCTCGTGGCTTAAGTTCCCTTGTTAAACGACTTGGGACATGGGGGATTTCAGTTCAGCCCCAGGAACGAACGGCCTACTGCTGAGTGGCTCCTGCTGTGGGAAAATGTCTCGACTATTTTCGGGGTGAATTACTGTTTTCGAGAAACAAGACCTTTTACCATTTTGTGGTTATTTCCGAACAAGGGGAGGGGCTTGTAAGCACCGAAAAGTGAAAACGGAAAACGAAACTGTGAAGGTTGCCGTGAACCTACGAGTGGGTGAGCAACGAAGAGAATAAGACGCATCATCATAGTAGTTAGCTTCACCGTCATGGCCGTGAGGGTCAAGGTTCGACCGGACGTACCTCCGGTCCTGCGATCTTGGGGTTCGCCGGACTTTAAGATGACATGGCATCTGTAGTGTGAAGCCCAGAACACGTTGGGATAAGCTCAACGTCCCCAAGCCCCCCAAAACCGAACCCCCGAAACCAGCCCTGCCGTCATCGATTCGATGACCAGCCGAGTACGATTGTCATCTGCACCTTCGCGGAGCCTAGAAGGTACGACGGAGCCACCGTGACCACGGACTTTGGCGGGGCCTTGAATGTGCACCGGAAAATGCGTTTAGGATTTAGTGGGATTACCACCGCTATCCATTCCGCATCTTGGAATTCTGCAAAAGAGAGGGGCAACGAAGTCAAACGAACCTAAGAGCCAGCTGAGGTCCGAGGACCGGGTCCCCGGGTTTGGTGTGAGTGGAGAGGTCCGTCTAGTGTAATGTAGTCCGGGAGGGGAAATGGATTTTGGGTGGAAGATGATGGATGTAGGACGGTGTCATGAGACATTTGGACAGCTTCACTTTTTTTTCTTTGTTTCATTTCCTATTGCAAAGGTTTCTGAGCGAGGGGCGTGACACACCAGGTTTTATCTTGGTACTAACAAGAGATTTCCAAGGCACGGCATTACCGGCTCGGGGTGGCAAGCAAGCAAAAAAAAAAAAAAAAAAAAAAAAAAAAAAAAAAAAAAAGAAAACAAAAAAAAAAAAAAAAAAAAAAAAAAAAAAATAAAAAAAAAAAAATAAAATAAAAATAAAAAAAAAAAATAAAAAAAAAACCCATTAAACCCCCCAAAGAAAAAAAAAAACCACCCAAAAAACCCCAATATAAACACG